>JASANF010000341.1:0-75865 GCA_030248245.1 Trissonchulus sp. WLG1_4
GCCCGTATTCACATACTAAGTGTTATTCACAAACAAACGGTAAGCGTTTGCTAAGTGCTAAGCGCTTATGTATGTTTAGCATGGTAGAAGTTCAAGTTTGTAAATAACACTTAGCGCTTATAAGCGCTAACACTTTAGTGTAAACACTAAGTTTAAGCGTTACACTTAGTATGTGAACACGGGCCACAGAGTGAAGATAGATAATGAATATTCCAAATGGGCGCCCGTAGGTAGTGGAGTACCTCAGGGATCAGTTCTTGGACCACTGCTGTTTCTAATTTATATCAATGATATCGTGAATGTTGTTAAATATGCAAAAATAAAAATATTTGTTGATGATACAAAACTATATTTAAAAATAAAAAACAGAGGATATGTGTAACTACCAACGTGATCTAACTGCTGTATACGAGTGGGCGACTAAGTATCAACTACAGTTTTCGGTATCAAAATGTCCATTAATGGTGCTTGGTCATCCACCAGTAGATCTAAACTTTTAATGTATCTGATCACGTTTTACATCATATCCCTACTGTGAAAGACTTAGGTGTATGGATATCTAATGACTTAAAATTCACAAATCATTGCAATAAATTAGCTAATAGTAGTTTTTACACTTGTGCTAAATTGCTGAGAAACTTTAAAACAAGAGATAATAATCTTTTAGTGAGATTGTACTGTACCTAATGTCAGGAGTAAGTTAGAGTATGCAGCTCCTGTTTGGAATCCGCATTATACATATTTAACTGATAAATTAGAACGGGTTCAGAAATACTTCAGTAGACACTTACCAGGACTGCAAGAATATAGCTATAAGAATCGTCTCAAAAAGTTGAACTTGCTATCCCTAGAGATTCGGAAGATTATGGTTTGGTTAATATACTGTTTTGTGTTACATTTATATAATTGCAAAAACGTTGCTTTTTTTTAATTTAAAAGACATTTTTAATAAATATGCTGTCCGGATTGCACAATCGAAAAGCTTAGTAAATTTTTCAACTTTTCACTCTGACGCCCGTTGCACAAAAGTTAATCAACAGCTAAAAAGCGGTGGGAAGATAGGCAATATTCCATGGTTCTTCAGATATAGTAACAGTGAAAAAATGTAACGTATAAATACATATAGTAATATTGTTGGTAAAAGCCGGCTTCGTGGCGAAAATGGACGTCAAAATAAATCTGGCCCTTCACAAAAATCTAAATTTTCTGTAAATTTTTTCAGTTACATATTCTTCATTTTTTCAGATGTTACATAAACAATTTCCAGCATTTTACAGACTTTCAGAGGAATTTCAGATAGTTTTCAGAATAATTCAGACAAAGTTCAAATAATTTCACCCAGAATTCAGAGACTCTAAAATCTGAAAAAATGTTACTGGCTAATTCTACAGTAAATTCAGATTTGCTGGTTTTCCTGTATGTACTTTCAAGTTTCATCCTTTTGTCGACGTCATTGTGTAGCTATCGATATGAAAATTGATGATTGTATATTGAATTTTCGCACCATTTGCAGTTTGCCACCAAAAGTAGCAAACATTTAGGGTATCCCCCTCCGTGGTATATAGTTCTTGCACTGCCAAGCGCGGAGTCGGCGGGGGCGGTGGGGGGGGGGGGGTTCGCAGGGGTCGCGACCCATCTTTTTTTGGTCGAACCTGAAAAAATTGTCTACAAGGGTCCCCCCTTTGGTTTTTATCGCCTGTCCGAAAAAAATTTCTGATACGTCTCCAATTCACCAAATTTGGCCTGAAATTCAAAAAATTTCATTTTCTTCTGGGGGCTCCCGCCCCCAGACCCCTGCAACTTTGTTGCTTATAAACCATTCGTTGATATTATCTTTTATCAAAGCCAATGCATGTTTGCAAGAGTACATTCTGCTGAACTTACTTGTGTAATATATATACTGTCTATGATGTTCCCATTTTTTGTTTTACTTTTCTTGTCGGAAAATATTTCTGATACGTCTCCAGCTGACTAAATTCTGCCAAAAAATTTCAAAAATCTCCATTTTTTCCTGTGGGCTCACACCCCCAGACCCCTGCAATCTGTGGCTTAATTCTCTTCGCGTTTTCACCACTGGCGGCCCGAATCCCTCGGCTGTCTCCGAATTTAGGAAGGAGCTTCCCCCATCCCCTCCAACTGCATGAGTATCAAATAAAAGCTCTAATCCTTCCTTGCTTCTTGACATAAGTCAAAATTTGTCACTTAAAAAAAAGTTGTGCCCCAAAACATTGATTCCCGGAGCGCACGATTAAATTTTGATAAAACCCACACAGGAAGAATGTGTTTGAATGTTTTTAACATGTTTTTTGCACTTTCGATTAACATGCTTTTAACATATTTTTAACATATTTTAACATGTTATTAACACGGTTTTAACATCTTTTAACATGTTTTTCGAATAGTGTTAAAAACATGTTAAAAAATTTTAACATCAATTTAACACGTTTTTCGCATTAAATTTACACAAATTTAAGGTGGTAGTAACGATTTCGACGATTTATTACATTAGAAATTAGAGAAATCTTTTTTTCGAAGCGAATAGTAAACTAGTCTAAAAGTAACCATAACTTTATGAAACTAGATCAAAATATACACAAATAATATTTTATTCAGTTCAAAATGTACAAGATAAGACTAGCTACCACGTTGGCTTACTGTTTAGTAAGCCAATTTAGTAGCTAGCCAACAGGGAGTGGGTAAAACCCAGCCACCCTGCCAGCCCCGGCCCCAGCCCCAGCCCCAGCCACCCTTGGGTAAAACCCAGCCACCCCACCAGCCACCCCAAATTTATCATAGTAAAAAAGACATGTGAATCACAGGAAAAACTATAAGCAGAAAATTAGGAGAGTGGAAAAAAGTCGAAAAATAGTCGAGACTCACTCAATACAAAAAATAAATTATGATAAAAAATACATTTTACAGCGGAATAAAAATAAATCAACAGAAACGTCTTTTAAAGACTTAATACTTTTGAGGCTACAAAAAAAGCACAAAAAATCTGAAAAGAGAAAATGAAGATTGAAGAATCGGGAATCCACTAGAACAGTACTGCAGATTTTTTAGGTTTGTCCTGTTTTTAGTTTTTTCAAATGTTTATTTTTCTTTTGTTGCAATTTTTCAAGCGTTTCTGTTGCTGAAAAAATTATTTAATCTTTTCAGCTTCAGGCCCTTCAATCAAAAGGCTCAAAGCATACACATAATGGCGTAAATTATGGCGGGCATATTTTCGATTGAATTTTGCATAACTGAATACTTTTTGAACTTTTTTGAAAAAATGTTTCGAATTCCGACTTTTTTTCGGTTATCACGTAATTTTGTACTTTTTCTATTCTACTAATTTTCTGCAAATCTGCTTCTTATATGTTTCAATTTTTTCCGGTGTATTCACCAATATATTGCACATTTATATGTCTTCTTTACGATGATATATTTGGGGTGGCTGGTGGGGTGGCTGGGTTTTACCCAAGGGTGGCTGGGGCTGGGGCTGGGGCCGGGGCTGGCAGGGTGGCTGGGTTTTACCCACTCCCCATGTTAATAACATGTTAAAATATGTTAAAAACATGTTAAAAGCATGTTAATCGAAAGTGCAAAAAACATGTTAAGAACATTCAAACACTTTCTTCCTGTGCCAAAATTGACCATAGCCGGCCGGCTCGGCTCGGCACCGAAATTCCCGGCTCGGTCTAACCCTAATAATAATACAATGTTAAGTTGGAATCATGGTTTTTTTTGCGTCCCACAGTGCGTCCAGACGCAATGACATTCAGCTGGACGCAAATTTTTTTAGCGGGACGCAAACTGGACGCAGTGATTTTTTTGCAAATCTGACTTAAAGATCCCCAAATGTAAAGGCCATGAACAGGTGCTGGTGCCTGAATTGTAAAAAAATTTCTGAAACGTCTCCAACCGACCAAATTGGCCCTAAAAATCTAAAAATTTCTAAGTTTCTTCTGGGAGCTGCCGTCCTCAGGCCCCTACAGCTCTGTAGCTTAGTGGCCATTGCTTTTATGCTTCATAAAAGCATAAAATATACATGTATATATATGGGTGCATTAGGCAGTAGATATTAGCTCAGTTCACTCTTTAGTGTATCGTTTATAGCAAAGTCGTAATCAGGGGTTGCCAACGGAGAGACTCCCCCACCCGAAATTTTTTCCCATTAATTTTTTACACAAGAGTCCCACCTTTGGTTTTTATTGCCTGGCCCAAAAGCATTTCGTATACGCCCTGGGTTTTTTTCGGTGGCCAATTTTCGCAAGTTTGCGAAAAGCTTGAAATTTTTTAGCAAACTCAAATTTTTTTCGCAGACTTACTTTTGTTACTTAATTTTTCTGATGGAGAAATGATGATGAAAGCTCACACGAACTGCATATTCTCGTTAATAAAGTCTTGTACCAATGCTTTTACAAGCTCAGCCTAAGTATTTTTCCGGTTTAGACAGACACTAACCTATTCTACCCAAGGAGCCGCCCGACAAGGGCATTTTTCTTTACTAGTATTATGATTAGTTATGATTACAAAGAGTTATGATTTTCGTCCCAACACTACATAGTCCCTAAATTTAAAAGTTAAACTCGGCTTTCGTACACTTTTGTTTGGTTTTGATGGCCCCGCCGGAAATATTTCCGATATGTCTCCAATTGACTAACTGCTGCGTAAAAATTATAAAAGTGTCCGAATTTTGTCCTGGGGGCTCCTGCCCCCAGACCTCTACAACTTCGCGACTTGGTAATCTGGCGTTTGGAATGCAATTTCAAGTTGTCAAATTTCTAAAACGTGCATTTTAGACGTCATTCCAAAAATTGTAGAAAGAATTTTAGTTTTAAAATTTTTGTGGCTACGTTACTGTTTCTGTTATTGGCGAATGGCGAGGGTCGGTCACCGAGAATGTCAATAACGTGAATAACGTATTGAATATACCGATAAAAAGCACGGTGCCACCTGGACACACTGTCATTTTGTGGGACGCAATTTTTTGAACAAGACGCAAAATGGACGCAGTCTCGGATTTGAAAAAAAACCCTGGTTGGAATATATACGCCGTTACTCATTTGTAATTTTCGGGAAAGATGTCTATACAAAACGAAAATAGATTGCGCATGGAGAAATTTAAATAAAAGACCTGAATATATTTGTAGAATATAAATACTTTATAAATATAATCTACACACCTGACGTCCTGAGTCCTGAGTGCTAGTAAGCGTCAAAAATGTTTTTCCTAATTATTCGCGCGAATAGGGTGCAGAAAGCACTAACGTGTCGCAGGGCGACTGCTATTCTGACGCAACTCTTGTCCGCTCTATTCTGCTGCAAAACTTGTCCCGACTGTTTGATAAGCTTATTAGCATTTTTCCGCTATATAGCAGGCGGAGAAAAAAACCCCATTTTCATATTTCGTCATGTAGCTCATAGACTATACGTTTTCACAGGAACCCAAAAAAATCTGTCGTAGGCCTAACCTTGCTCTAAATGTTGGCACCGGTTTCATTTCGCTATCTCTTACCATTTTTTGGCGGGAAGCCAAAAACTTGCCGGGGAAAAAAAACCATTTGGGGGAAAAAAACCCATGTGGGGGGAAAAAACCCACCCCATAAATCACCCGAAAAGTTTGTTAAGCGGTAGTTTTTCAACGCTATGGCACGTATTAGGAGTAGTAGAGGCCCCTGATGCCAAAACAATGCGCAGATTTGCTATGGGGCCTCCGGTAGACAAGTTTGAAAACTGCCCTTCGCAGCCCATTATAAAATTTTGAATTTTCAGATTTGAAAACAAAACACCTTAATTTCGCCTGAAAACGTTGAAAACAACTAAAAAGTTGCTATTACGCTTCAAATACCATGCAAAACCTGCACTTTATGGTTACTTTTTACGCCATCAACCCTCCATGGAGGGTACCGTAAGTGAGTGTGACTGGTAATTTTATTCGGTTATTTGGCGTTTAAACAAGAGAAATTAACAGGTTATAATTAAAAACATACAAAAAAACTGGCAATAGTACCAGATAATACTACTTTCCGCTCCAAAGCGACCTCAAAATGACAAAAGTCCGACTATTAGTCCCGTATTCCAGAAATCGATCAAGAAAGTGTCAGTATGCTCATTTGTGTTAACAATAAACGTCTTTTTGCACTACCATGAGTCTTTTGCAGTAGCTACAAGGTTTTTCGACATCACCAGACCATTTTCAAAAAGTGGGTTTTTTCCCCCACATGCGTTTTTTGTACCCCGTCTAATTTCGGTCATGCCCCCCCTCGTACGAAAGGAGGGACCTGCCACTGCGGTCATGAATAGAGGAAGGGTAGTCCTCTGTAAAAGTGTTTTTACATTTGAGCTCGCATCTTTTAGTGCTGAGAAATGAGACTCCAAAATTCACCTCCCATGGAGCCATGTCGGGTCAAAAATGGGGGTCAAAATTTTTGACTCATAAAAAGTGCCAACGAGACCCCGTTTGGATACCGCTTATATACGTTTGCCTACAGGGACTGTACTATAGGCTGGCAAATTTTTAGACCTGTGCCATATACCCAAGATCCGGAACCTGGGTGGGTTTTTTCCCCCAAAAAATGGGGTGGGTTCTTTCCCCGCCTGCTATAGATCAGCCAACTTTCCTATTCTACCCACACTGCTGCCCTTGGTGAAAGCGCATTTTTATAATAATAACAAAAATACGTGTAAGCCCATACATGTAGTTGGGCGGGGAAGGGTGAGAGAAGACCCCCCCCAAAAAAAAATTCGGTCCCGGGGGAGGGAAGGGGGGTCCTGCCAGGGGAAAAAGAGGATGGAGGGTACGGAGAAAGTAAAATTTTAGCGAAAACATCGGCATTTTTTGTGAAATTTAAACGATTTTTACCAAAATTTTTACCAAAAATTGTCAAAATCGGTGTTTTCTAGTCAAAAAAGGTGAAAATTGCGTCATTTTTAGGAGGGGGGTCAAAAAGGAGTTAGGCAGGGGAGGGGGGTCAGAAAAAGATCAAAATTACCTCAGTTTTGCGAGCGGGGGTCAAAAATAAGTAAATTCCGTATTCAGGGGAGGGGGGGAGGGGTACCAAAATTTTTTGCGGCAGCCCCCCAAAAAAATTGGAGATTTTTCAATTTTTCGGCCAAATTTGGACAAATCTGCGTCAATATTTGCTCAAAACCTTTCGTCAAAGCTCTGGCATTTTTTTTGGGTTTTAAAAGTGGGGGGGGGCCCCCCCCCCGGGGGGGGGGGGGAAGAAGGGGGGCCAAACTCCTTTTTTTTTTTCTTTTTTTTTTTTTTGCAAACCGGACGGGAAAAAAACCCTGTTGCAAAATCCCAAATTTTTGAGATTTGAGTTTGGGATCGAGATTTACATTCAAATTGGGAGTTGGGAACGGATCGGGATTTTGTCTTCAGATCCCGTTCGATCCCTAGTGGCAAAATGGCGACTGATTTGATTTTTTAGATAATTAATGGACGTAAACTCGATTCCAGTCCCGGAAGCGCCCGAGCCCGCTGGTGACTCAGGAGTGTGCGAGCAGTCGGCCTGGCAGCGCGCACAGGAAGCTCTCAACAACATACAGCAGGCGGAGTCTGCAGACGCTGACTTGGAACAGTATGGGAATCCCGTGGGGTACATTGCTATATTTTTATATAAGTTTCTTATATATATTTGTATTACATTAAAACTAATTGCATACATGCCTGATTGCAAAGCCACCAATTGGCATAAGAAAGTTGACCAGCAAAACACTACAAAGAATTAAATAATGTCACACATGCAGACTGGAAAGATAGTATGAATTAACAAACCTAATCACAAACATACAATTTAGTGTGTATATACTGTGTTTACTGAATACTGAACTAAACAACCACACCACGATAAAGTTGTTTTCGGAAAAAATTGTCAGATCTCACTGTTTGGTGTGAAATTTTGATTAAATACAAACTTTCGAAAAAATTTTCTACCAAAAATATAAACCAAAGGGGGGACCACAGGAAAATTTTCCACAGAATTAAAAAACCGAGACCGGGTACAAACGGAGACTTTTGGACTACCGAGACCGAGACTGGGCTAGTCTCGGGTTTTGACCGAGACCGAGACATCCATCCCTAGTTCGCGTGCTGTTTTTCATGTTTGTTAACTTTGTGGTGTAACGTTTTTCATTTCAGCGTGCCACCAACTGCTTACCCGCCCGGCTATATGGACCCGTTCGGCGGCTGTGCAATGCCGAGACATCCCATGATGAATTCCTACATGATGCAGGTATATATGGTGGATACCAGCACACATGTATATAGTTGGGGGGATGGAGGGGATGACCCCCCAAAATTCGGTCCCAGTGGAGGGAGGGGGTCTCCGCCAGGGGTCAAAGAAGGGGGGAGGGTCCCGGCGTGAGCAAAATTTCGACCAACATTTGGAAAAAACAATGTTTTTAACGAAATTTATGTATATAATTTTTACCGAAATTTTTAAAAAAATCGGTGTTTTTTGGTCAGAAAAAGATCAAAATTGCCTCAGTTTTGGGAGCGGGGGTCAAAAATAAGTAAATTCAGGGGAGGGGTACCCAATTTTTTTGTGCTGCTATATGTATGGATACGAGTGATTGTTTTTATTTTAGATGGGCCCAGGCGGTTTCGTGCCTCCTCGCCCCCGCGCCCGCTTCGGGTTCAGCTCGGGACCTCAGCGCCCCTTCCCGCCCGGATATATGTTCGTGCCTCGCGGTCGGCCTCCCGTGCGTTGCCTTTATTGCATGACTGTTATTGTCAGACGATCGATATATACAATATACATAGGATGCAAAAATGTTTAAATTTTTATATATTTATTAATTGTTTATTTATTTATATATATATATACTTTTCTTTTTTGGAAATGAAATGAATTAAAGATGAAATTAAAAGTTTTAGCTTGTTTTTGTCTTTCTGCAATAACAACTTGGTGCTATATGTATATAATATATATCCACGCCCCCAAGGTAGCAATCTGAAACTGGGATAAGCTTTATTGCCAAAGTTTCACTCAAGGTGGTAGTTGCGTTTTCGTGGTTTTTGTGGTTTCTATGTAAACTTTGCGCCCACAGAACTCAAGTTACAAATGAAGCCTGAGCACGAAGTTTTGGCACATTACTGTAAAGGTCAAAATCCCCAGGCATGTCTCTCACTTTTTCGAAATTTCATCTGTGGACAATTTCAGAGCTTAGAGGACTTTAATTACAAAAAATTATGTTAAGTTTTTGGTGCCTGTGCCTTTGTTGTTAAGCTATTTTCTCAGTAATTGACTAGTTATTAAAAAAAGTGGGGCAGATGCCTGGGGATTTTAATCATGTCAAATACTTTACCAACTTTCAGATAATCCAACAGGTAATCGTATGATTCAGAGCTGTGGCGCAAACTTTTTGTAAAAAATCCTAATATTTTGGAAAGCACCTTTCTTTATCCGCTTGTAATAAGAACAAAATCAAAGGTTAAGTTTAAATGCATAGCATACATTTAGGTAAGATATTGTTCTACTTAATGCCAAAACACCGCTTGTGATTTGAATTTGCAAACGCTGAGCTATGGCTTTCCAAAAAAACACCTAAAAACGCAATTACCCCCTGAATCCGCTTGGATTAGACCCCAGCCAATGATTTGTTTGTTTTCAGCTGATCGGCGACAGCAATGCTCCCCCCAGTCCCTTTCAGCGCCCCCCACTGCCGCCCCCTCCTCCCTCGCCCGGCCTAGTCGCCCCCTCCCCCTACAACCCCGCGTGTCGCATTCGCACCCCCGACCTGCCCCAATTCCAAGCCCCCTCCAAAGCCTCCCCTCCAGACAACTCAACGCCACAAGTCTCTGCTAATAAGGCCGGGTAGGTTGTTTTATTGAAAATTTGTTAAATGTTATACTTAGTTGCATTAATTTTTCGCTCTGATTGTCTTATATCCAGAATAAATAATGATAACGTGAGAAATAAACGTATTCATAGAATTTTTTCAGTGAATGTTTGTATATGGCATAATTTATGTGCTATTGTGCTGCTTATTGCAATTTTACGTGTTGATTTCTGGAAAAAACAATTGCTGCTACTTTTTTTCAGCAATCAAGCTGATGACATTAAACCTCCCAGCGAATGGCCACCTTCCCTGAAGTAAGACTGACGGCTTTGGTGTTCTGGGCAGGTTCTGTAATCTGTATCAGGTGCAGGTTACAAGAGGGGTCACTTGATCCTGCTATCAGTCAGTAGCTTAGACCGTCTCTAAACAGCTGTCTTTTAGACTTTAGTTGGAGTGTATAGTTTGGCACAATGCAGCGTGCACTCAGCGGTTTATGCTCACGTTTGCATGGGGCGCCAAGTTTATGCACCCGGCCCATACGTCCCAGAACGTATAACCTGTTGACTGTCGCCTGCAAAGTATCATATGATAATAAAAAGTTACAAAGTGCACAGCCAATTTGTAAAATTTTGCATTTTTTAAAGTTAACAAAAGTGTGGATATACACAGGTACTGCTCTTGAACCTGAACTTAAACCCATTGCCCTTAAAGGTGAAGTATATCCAAGTAGCTTTTAGATGAGGTCTTGAGACTGGGTGTTTGTTTGTTTTTTTTAGGAACTACATCACGCGAGCGTACGAGCAGTGCCAGGGCGACGAGGAGAAGGATAAGGTGGAGCAGCTTTTGAACCACAAGCTCACGCCCATGTTCTACAGGGGAAGCTACGAGGTCGTCGACTGGGACATTGAGCCACTGCCGCTGTGAGTCCAACATGGCGGCGCGAGCACAAACATAATATTCGTATCAATTTGAAACAGTGATGTTGTGTGTAAAATCTGGACTTTCGCTGGTTTTCCAAATTGTCATTAATTGCTTAGTCAGGTTCACTTTGTCTCGACTATGGCAATGTCAAAATTAATTATACTATCAGATTTGCGTTGTTTTTCCAGAGGATCCGGTGTTCATGTTTTTTATTGTCAAAAAACCACTTTCGCCAAAACATGGACTTGCTTTTTTCAGCGATCCGAATTTCGACCCAGCACCCCCCGGAACCTGGATTTCGGCCAGCAAACTGAAACGGGGTCGTGGCGGCGGCAGGGGGGCCCGGAATAGTTTTGATCGCAACGAACAGCAGTCGTCATGGAAACCGGGAACCCCGGGCAGGCGGGGCAACAAGTAATCCGGATGGGCGATAAGTTTTAAGCTGTTTTTACTAAACTTTGTCAAAAAAGTGTCGGCATAACCCCCTTTTTTGTCCAGAGGAAAAGCTAAAACTTGCGTCCGTGTTGGGGACCCCGGAGGCAGACAAAATTGAGTAGGCTCAGGGGAGAGGACGGTACAATTCGAATCAGGGGAGAGGGATACGATACATACATTTTTCGTGCTGTTACATATTGTGTGCTTCAAGTTTTGATTGTTTTGGCAATTTTCAGCATATTTATTGCTTCTATTTTCCAAAAAGATTTTTAGAGGCTAGTTTGATCTCGAACCAGTGAAGCTTTATTAGCGTGATTTAATGCGTGGTTTATTTCATAATCTGGCCAGTTATAAGGCAACACTTTATGACAGCGTTGATCATTTTTTGGAGCATCTTATTTGGTGTTGCAGGCGTGGCAGGGACCGACACTTGCGTGAGCGATCAAAGTCCCCTCCAGTCGGCGGCGCAAAACGAAAATTTATCGGCCTGGGGTTTGTTTCCAATTCGATCATAGCTTAGCACAAGTGTTCGTTTTGGTGGAGGGTTTTTTGATTGCTTAGCCGTCAGTCCATGCCAAGCTATGTGGGATTTACTTACTTATCTTCCCTTTAAGCCGGGTTCATATTCTAACTCTTTTTGTCCGAAAACCGGCCAATGCAGAAAAACTGCAGCAGGCTTTTGTATCTACTGCAGTTTTTGGGATAAGTGATGCAACTGTTGCTGTGCATTATTCAAGTTTTGACTGGGTCTAAAAACTATCAAGACAATAACATTGACGTGCACAAGTTTGTTTTTCGTATTTTTTTATAAATTTTCGCTTCCGGACAATCGGACCGACCAGCTTACTGACCAAAGTGAACTAGGCCTTGCTGGAATGGATACTGCCTTAGGCCGCCTAGTTCAGCTTGTTTCGTCTTGGAGAATACTCTATGGGCTCATTCCTTTAACGGATTAAAGGGTTAATTTTAATCGGACTAAATGGTTTAAAAAAAGTAAGCATGAAAATGCCGTTTCAAAACCTCCAAATTAAACGGACTTAACTTTTAGCGCGCTGCGTTCTAATCGTACTATAAATTGGCTTAACTATGCGCACTAATGTTAAGCGTGCATGTTAAATCCGTTTAGTCCAGTGGTAGTTTTGCAACGGGGGCAGACTAAAATTAAGCCGCTGACTTATTTTAACTCGTTTAGTCCGTTTAACCCGATTAGCCATTCCTAAGCCTCTGACTAAAATAAGTCCTGGGCCAGGTTTCATAAAAAATCAGTTGCGATTCATTAGTAACACTGCTAAGAGCTAGAAAATATGTTATAACTTTGCGTTAACTTAATGCTTCTGTTGGAAATTTTCACAACATAATTATTGCCAATATGTTAGATAATGTGTGTGTAAACTTTTGTTACATTTGCTTGAAGCAGACAAAAGTCTAGCTAAGTCAAAGTCAGTCATTAGTTCCAAATATTAGTATATATTAGTGGTTTTAAAAAATTCACTAATATTTCCAACTATTAATGAATAACTTCAAGTTAGCTATAGTTTTCACTGGATAACTTGACTATCATGAGATTTGAACCACACGTTGTGTAACATATTGGCTACCTGTCATGAAAATTTCTAGCAGAAATATTGCGTGACGGCCAAGTTACACTCAATTTGCAATGTTGCACCAGTGTTACTAATGAATCGCAACTAATTGTTTATGAAACCGGGCCCAGTCCGTTTAATCCGGTAAAGGAATAATAATAGGCCGCATGTTATGGATAATAATTGAGGAACAGGTTAGTCCGCAGCACAGGTGAGGCCCATGTCCTGTGGTGTTGCAGAGTGGCGGACTCGGACAACAGTGACCCGGAAGATTCCTCGTCCCGTCTCCGCTCGGCGGCCGTGGTGTAGCGTCACAAACAGCACCAGCGATTCTCCCCAGACTCCACTGACGCCAACAGTCGACGTCGCGAGGTGCCCAGACGCTCGCAGGATGACAAGACCAGTGGAAAGAAGAAAAAGTAACAACTCCTCTCATATTATAGCTGTTTTCTGAAAGGAGAATAATTGTTTATAAATTGTTGACTGTTATGCAGGGCTGACTTTGACTAATGCGTTCGCTTGGGGTGTTAAATGCTAGTAATTTGGTGCGCTTCTTATTAATTGATGGCTTGATTTACAAACTAGACGGCATAGAAGCAGCGAAATCACGTTAGCGGTAAAATCCGATTTATCTCAACATTATAATTACATATAGGTATGAAAATTGAAAAAAACAGCTATTGCCATTGGGGTGTTAACGTGTAACATGTGACATGACGTAGTTTGGCGTATTTCAACCTTTCCCCTTCCCTGTGCTATTTACCCATAATTATGCATTCAGCCCATATTTCCCCAGTTGCCCATGTGCCAGTAGCGTAGCCAGGAAAAAATTTCGGGGGGGAGAATGGCTTTTCGAGTTTTTGAAATGTGCTAAAATGCACTTAATTGCAATTTTAACGCAAAAAACGACACATAAATTAGCATAATATTTCGTTCAAACACAACGCTAATTGTTTGACCAGAGCGGCATCGAGAGTAAAATTTGAGATCAAAACACCGAAAACATGGCATGTTTTTGTTGTAGGAAAAAGTCAGCAGGCGGTGGGATGGCAGCTGGGTTTGTGCTGGAGAGCACGCCGGACGCCAAGGAACAGAAAGCCCTACTCCAGAAACGAGCACAGCGATTCTCAAAGCACATCAGAGACTCCCCGGTGGCCAGTAGCTCTGTCTTCGGATACAACGACAACGAGGTATACGTCCAAAGCCGTCTGTTATTCATGGATTTTTGCATCTTTTGTTGCATAACATCAGCTTATTGTTTTATATTTATTTATTGTGTTTATTTGTGTATATTTATTTATAATCTTATTGTACAATAATTGTATGTTTGGTTCATTTTTAAAAGAATTAATGAAACATTAATAACATCATAACTACAAACTATGAATTATGTTAGTTATGAAAAGAGTATAATTGTTTTCTCTGTTTCAGCCGGAAGAAGCAGACATCACAGAGATCATCATCGGGACCTGCTCGGATTTGGAAAAGCAGTACCTCAGACTCACATCTGTCAGTCTTTTTCATTTTCTGCACTGTCTCCTCAACTGATGCTTAACTTTTGCTTGTATTGAAGCTCTTTATACATAATATGGTGTGCATACATGTACACAGGGTCTCGGTTTTGGGGGGCTTGTCCCGGAATTTTTGAAATTTTAGGGGGGGGGGGTTGTCCCGACGTTTTGGGGGCTTGAGCGGACAAAAACGCAAAAAGTTCGAATTTTTGCCAAAAAAGAGCAAATTTTCGGCGAAATTTGGCTATTTTAAGCCATTTTTACGCTTTTTGCTCATTTTTGAAGCATTGTGCGGCAATCTGCGGTAATTTTTGAGTGTTCGGGCACCTTTCTTTCAGCATCAAGGAGGGGGGCTTGTCCCGGTGGGTCAAATTTGAGGGGAGGGGGGGGGCTTGTCCCGGGATCTCAAGTCTGAGGGGCTTGCAAGCCCCCCCCCTAGACCTCACCCATGTACATCTGTGATCGCGTGTCACCTACGTGCAGTAGTATTGTTTGACACTTTGACTACTAGCCAGTAGACCTGTGGAATTTCAAGACACATTTTTGTTTCGACCCGCTCAGCAGCCATTGAAGCTCACTAAACCCTGGTGACTTGTAGTATTAGATGGTCAGTGACGCTGTGCAAGATGATCGTGCGTAATGACGGTCTGGAGATACAGCATTAGGCTATTTAATGGTATAGAGATGAGGTTGGTGTGGTTTCAGGCGCCCGACCCCGGCACAGTGCGCCCACAGCCCGTGCTGGAGAAGTCCCTGGAGATGGTCCGGGAGCGCTGGCGGCACAAGCAGGACTACCACTACGCCTGTGACCAGCTCAAGTCCATACGACAGGACTTGACAGTACGGCCACAGGGGGGGGGGAGTTGCATATACGTTCACATGAATCGAACCTAGGTGCACGTTGAGCCTTAAGCTATTGACTTATTTGTCATTGGGGATGAAGATATCATACCTATTTTACACAAAAATTAAGACTGAGATTGTCAGACAGTCTGAATCAGAAGAGCCTTAAGCACGATTCATACTTGTTACAAACAACAACGTGTCAACAAGGTATCTGAAATTTGAAGGTGCTCTAAATTTTACAATAAATTGGTTCTAAACAAATTCAGTGTAGTATACTTTTGTACGACGGGTATGTGATATGCATGCCCTCGATTTGGGAGTTAGTTGGTGCCCATTGCCCCTCACACTAGCCTGTTTCGAATTTGTTGATGGGACGACCAGACTACCTGACGAGCTGTTGTTTTCTATTTTAGATCCAATGCATTCGCAATCGCTTTGCCATCAGTGTTTATGAGACGCATGCTCGGATTGCCCTGGAAAAGGTATAGAGGCTAGAATATGGCCTTGGCGTGGTCATAATGAATGACCTTGTTACAGTCATTATTTTTTGCTCTTTGTAATTTTGCAAGCCAACGTAGAACCAATACTGCTTAGCTTAACTAAACTAAACTAAATTTCATGTACCTATTATTTCCATGACGTAGGTATTCTATTGTTGGATTTTAAAGTGATTTATTTATTGAAGTTTAATCTGGTCAATATAATGCAGTTTGTCAGATTTTTGAAAATAGATAAAGATGGATTTGAGGCGGCCAAACCTGAATTTAATTTGAATTTGGTTCAATTTGGTTTGAATTTGGCCAAACCTGAAATTTGAACCTGAATTTAATTGGTTAGATGGTATTGCTTGACTGGCTGAAACCGAAGCCTGGTTTCACTCTGACTCCTCTGAAAAATTGTGTAGAAGTGTTTTAACTAGCTTTTTTGCCTTTTACGATCTGGGTTTTGGGGCTCAAGCATTTATATTGGCCATTTGTTTTGTTTGAGGGTGATCGCGAGGAGTTCAACCAGTGTCAGACCCAGCTGAAATCGCTCTACAGAGACTTCCCTGGCTGTGAGAACGAGTACGAATTCACGGCCTATCGATTGCTCTACTATATGTTCATGGAAAACACCATGGGTAGATTAACCTTCTGTTTAGATTGTACTAATATGAATGGGACAATAATTGGCTGTCAATAGCTGGCTAATTTTGCCGACAAATGTTTAATGGCTTCTTTTCCACATTTCATAGTCCTCGAAATTTACCCCGTACACCACACGGATAATAAATTCTGTTCCCAGCCTCAGCGCTAGTAAAAATTTAATAAAAAACAAAACCAAACAGTTTGCTCCAAGCCCGGTTCATACTTGTCCTTAAAAACTCAGGGACAAGGACAATTTTCGGTCGGCTACTGTGAACAATTGACATAAGCGTTTCGGCTAATTTTTTGCATACGATCTGCAAGTGACCCCAGCAGTAATCATGTGAAAAGTCGACTTATTTGGCGAGGCAGTTTTGTTGGAATCGCTCAAGGACAAAACGATAGGGACAAGGATAAGGACGAGTATGAACCGGGCTTTAGTGTTGTTTTGCGTGCGTCTTCGCTAGTCACTTTGGGCTAGGGCGGGGCGGCTCAGAATAGACTGAATATTCACCCTCAAGCTGCCTATAAACGGTCTTGCCCTTGAGTAGCCAAAGCAAAGTGTTTAGTCCTTCAGGAGCTGGCAGTGATGCCTAAGTTTAGGTGTGTGTCTCAGGGCCAATTCCTAACATGGATTGAACGGATTAGATTAAAATTTGTTTTTTTAATAACTCATGACATATTATTTTCTGCATCTATACGAAATTTGCGGTCATGTACACGGGGTCTCGGTTTGAGGGGGGGGCTTGTCCCGAAATTTTCGACATTTTAGGGGGGGGGGGGCTTGTCCCGATATGTTGTTTCAAAAACGCGAAAATTTCCAATTTTTGCCTAAAAATGGGAAACTTTTGTGAAATTCCGATATTTTTAGCGATTTTTTCCTTTTTTGGTCATTTTTGAAGCATTTTACGGCGATCTGAAGCGATTTTGGGGTTTCAGAGAGGGGGGCTTGTCCCGACTGGTCAAATCTGAGGGGGGGCTTGTCCCGGAATTTCAAATCTGGGGGGCTTGCCCCCCCCAGACCCCCCCCATGTACATCTGTGGTAGCAATATTTATAGCACCTCCCGCGTGTGCTCAAAGTTTTTTAAGTCTACCTCAATATTGAGATAAGTTATTAGGCAAACAAAATTTAATCCGTTTAATCCCTCTTTGGAATTGGCCCTCAGTTTGTTACTGTTTGTATTTCAGACATGGTGACCTTCCTGGCCTACCTGACCCCCACGGCGGCCCGGGACCCTTGTATCTCCTTCGCCCTCCGACTGCGCAAGGCCTGGGCACTCAACAACTACCATCGCTTTTTCAGGCTCTATCGACAGAGTCCGAAAATGAGCGGGTTTCTGTTAGACTTATTTGTGGAGCGGGAGCGAAAAAATGCACTCAGAACTATGCTCAAAGCGTGAGTGACAAAAAGATATAAAATTTTTTGCGGTTTTTCGCCATTTCGTGCACAAATTTGGTCTGAGTAAGCTTTCGGTTGTTTTGAAATTTTGGGGTTTTTTGTTCTTTCTCGTGCACAAATTTGGTCTGAGTAAGCTTTCGGTTGTTCCGAAATTTCGGTTTGAATTTAGTTTCAGCTGGGTTCATTTTTTTAAGTTTTTGGTCACTGTCAACCTATTCTAGGGTCAGGGAAGGTTTTGTCAACATGGGCTTGGTTTTCATGAACTTCAGAGCTTGCGAAAAACCAATTTAAATTACTATATTATAATTATTGTAGTTTAGTCACAAAAATAGGCGCAAAATATGTTTCTGGCTTTAAGCATTACCTTTTTTCTCACCTTTCCAACTAGGTTTCAGGTTCTGTTCTGGTAACAGGTTAGTCATATTTGTATTTATTGTTAAAGTAGTATACTGCGATTGCTTAACACTGGGACCGCTACAAAGGCGGTGTGATTGCCCTAGGTGACGTTTCAAGCTGTGTTCATTGATCTAGCGACAAAGTTGTTGGCAGCTTGGCCGTCAAGAAGATGGTTGATACTTGATAGAGCGTTGTGCTTTTTTTGATAGATAGACTCTTAACTTTGTGTTAATGTTTCAAAATAAGCAAAAAAGATGGTTTATACTGGATAAAGCATTGTGCTATGTTTTGATAGACTCTTAACTTTGTGTTAATGTTTCAAAATTTGAAGCATAAGGTAGTAAGAGTTTATCCTGCATATTGTTTCAACTTGGCTTGACCAAAATTTCGTGTCCCTCACTGTCCACATTTTTTCGTCACACGTTAGCATTTCACGAGTCATGGATGCTATTTGCCAAATGAACGAGTGTTTAATTTTATTTGCTTATTTTGGATCCCCCCCTTTACACCCTTTTGTTTTGTGCCTTTTCTACGAAGTTTTCTACAAAATTTCTACTACGTCTCCGGTCTTTTAATTTTCCAGGCTGGGGTGTACGCCCCAGACCCCTACAGCCTGGTAGCTATAATTTGTGATGTTCGTTTTAAGCGAATTAAATTCGATTCCAATTTATTCCGGTTAATAACACAATATATTTTTTTTGAATCACAACAAACGTAAGTGATTCAAAATAAGTATCTGGGCGAAAAGTTTTTGCGAGATAACAAACTTTGTCGTGTATAACCACAAAAATTTGAAAAATTAAAAAACTAAGGTTTTATTTTCAAAAATAATAAAAAATGGCATAGTATTAATTAATAAGAGTAAACACTATCCTATAAAGCAAAATCAGGCTCATTAGACTTGAAAAATATATGAAGCAATCAATTAGTTAACGCAGAAAACATACTAATGAATGATAGTAGCATGCTGGTGTAATGTTTGTGACTTGTTGACCTTTTGACCTTTTGTGTATTTCAGTTACAGACCCACGCTAGCCCTAGAGCAGGTGTGCAGTGAACTGGCCTTCCCCTCGCGCACGGCCTGTCTAGAATTCCTGCAGGGGCTGTCGTGCGTCTTCAACGATGACGGCACTCGCCTCGACACCAAATTGAGTCTAGCGGCCGCCGGCTTGTAGTCAGCCTAATGGCACACGGCCTAGGCTATAGCTCCGCCACACCACACAGCAGCTGTCAATCAAGCGCCTTTATAAGCTCCGCCCTCTCATCCAATAGGCTCCGCCTACCTATTTCATTCTTTCATTCCTTTTCCAGGTTTTGTCTTCAGAGTTCGCTGTTTCGCCGTCGATTTTTGAAGGAAATTATTGCTGAACTGTTTTTGAATGAACTCTTGCTATATCAAGTTGTCGCATACGTAATCAGTGGTTTTTTTTATTTAATCCTGTTTTAACCATGATGTAAATATTACTAGTATTTAACAGAGTAAGCTCAACTGTTTAGTCAGTTTGGTCAATAAAAGGTTGAATTGGTTGGAGTGTGTTTTTGGTACATTTAATCGATTAGGTAGGGGTATGTTGATAGGGTCCAAGTTCCAACTGTGATGATAGAACGCCGAGGTTTTATCAAGAGCAGGTCCAGGATGTCTGACAAATAGAGCTGTAATTGGTTTTAATTTAGTTGTAAATTTCTGCGTTGTAATTTACGCTATAGAGGGCAAACAGTACACAGGCATAAAACAGCCGAATAGTTTTGGCTACTCCCTCAGTGTGGGGCCCTCTTACCGTTCAGCCTTTTGAAATTTGCCCCCTGCTGATACCAATTCGCAGTCACAGGCGGTTGGGATTTTTCTGACACTGACCTCGCCAGTATGTGATGAGGGGGATGGAAATGATAAGCGTAAGCTGTATACCTATAGTCTATGGTAAGGGGGCCGCGTTGCAGCGATATTGTCGGTGGGGGGCGTGTTCGTTATTGCGACTGTCGGGTAACTGCATGACAAGTGGATCCTTAGTTTTCACTTTTCTACAATCAAGAGTACTGGCACACTCGTGTGTGGACTGTGGAGGATATTTGAGATTCTCTCTAGCCTGCATGTGTTCAAGCGCCTTTAAATGCGCTCGTCGTTTTTGGCTTTATCCGGATAGGCGCTAATGTTACGTTTTTTGTGTGTCGCCTTGTGGCATCAGGTG
This sequence comes from Trissonchulus sp. WLG1_4, assembly GCA_030248245.1. Classification (NCBI taxonomy): domain Eukaryota; kingdom Metazoa; phylum Nematoda; class Enoplea; order Enoplida; family Ironidae; genus Trissonchulus; species Trissonchulus sp. WLG1_4. The sequence continues at coordinate 20,180 of JASANF010000341.1, forward strand.
GATTATCTAGGTCTGAGACCGAAGTGTGACTCCCCTGACTAGAAGGAAGGGCCTACTTCGCTCACTAAGCCTAGAAAATAAAATACCCTAAGCCTAGGACTACTCTAAAACCTACGCTACCTGACTGAAAACCACAGAAAAACCACAGAATACCGATTAGAATGTTATTTATTGAAGAAAACAGGACATTTGGGCAGATACAAAACAAAGGGGCAAGAATAGAAACACGAGGGGCCGCAGCCGAAATTCAAACAACTGTTCGTAAAATTCGTAACAAAACTGTGCCGCCTTTAAGCCAAGCACTTTACATCAGTTTGTGAAATGTGAATACGTTGAACATTTGTTATTGTAAAAACTTCGTCAGACAGAATTTTGACCATTATAAACATGTTTTTTACGCCCCAGAAAGCGGTCGAACACAGCTATGTTCAGATTCGTTTCTTTCTTGTGTTGAAGAATAGTAAGGCTACGAACCATTCTCCAAAACAAGAGTATATCCTATGCGTAGCTATTATGTTATGGTGTATGAATGTTAAACATGCTAGGTATTCACACTAACCACATTTCTTAGACATACTTCACACTAAATCTCTCGTTTTTAGCTGATGCCCACGTTTAATTTCTACAGTGTATACCTATACCTTCACATTATTTACACTGCTATACTTTGACCGATCAGGACTGACGCACTACGCAGTCATTAGTACCCTTATTTTTTGTAAAATTGGAATAACTTTTTAAAGATTCGCGGGTCAAAGATATATAGCGACCCGCGCAGCCAGAAGAGGGTATAGCCTCTGGTTGAGCTACAGCTCAAATTTTCCTAGTTTCCGACCCAACGAACTCAACCGCGGGCACCCACGAGTCACGACCCGCGTCCACCACTGCGAGCTCTAGAATATGTGGAAACATGCCCAATCTGCGGCAAAAGCATTTAGTAAGCAATAAGCATGCAGCATTTTATTTTTGCGCGGCCGCCTCAGCGGCCGTGCATACTAAATTCAGTCAATGCACTGAAACTGAAAACGCATGTAAATCATGCTCAGTTTCAGTGCATCGAACTGCACTGCTGATACTGACCAGCTGCAGCATGCCTGCATGCGTGTGTGTGTGTGTGCGCGTGTATGCGTGTGTGTTGTCAGATTAGCAACATACATCCGAACTGTATGTTGTTACTGTGAAAGCGAACTGTGTCTTGAATCGAAGTGAAATAAACTTGCCAATTCGAAATTAGGTATGTTCTGTGTAGTGTGTAGTATTTAACAGAGCTGTTAAAATACCATAGCGAGCTTTCATTTGAAACAAGATAGAGGTACCTATGCAATACAGTCACGAATAATGTAGACGACAGACGCTGTGATCAAACGTTTTAGCCAGACTGGCAAGAGGTACATAAGAACATAACATAGCATACATACCTACTGACAAACTTAGAAGTATGGGTAGGATTTAGCTTCATGAGCCATCTGAGCGGATGGATGGTGGGGGTGACGGACCTGTCTGCCCTCCCCAGAAAAAAAATCCCCCTCCGCGTCCATGTATGCTGACGAACCAACAAATAGACTACGTACATAGGAGCGGACTCGTCTTTGTGACGATGCCTTGTGAGCATACACTGTGTTATCAAATTAAATTTCCAATTAGGAGAAATGGTAAAAGTATAATAGTGTTCTAATATCTGTACATAACAGACCCTTTGTTTGTTCCATCTGAAAAATGTATGAAGTCACGAAAATATTACAGTAATATAGTATGTAATGTATATACTATGTTACTGAGAAGCTCGTCGTCATGAGTGTCGGCAACTTCCAATTTCTGTATGCTCAAACAAAGGACATACAAATGAGAGTTCGGGCCAACAGAACTTTTGGCTGAGGTGGAGTGGTATTCAATGAGGCTTCATGCCCTGGTTTTCCTTTCTTTTAGTTTTTTGAGTTATGAATCCTTCTTGAACAGTCGGTTCGTAGGCTTTGGACTGTATATTTTTGTGTTCTGACCCATGTTCAATAATTTTTGAAACTGTCACAAATTGAAACTCACGGTCAAATTGAGTATCATGTCACTGGGATTACGTGTTCACAAATTATTATGTATGTTAGTCATTTGTGTAGCATTGTATTGGTTTTCAACATTTTGGTGCAGGCCGCGCTACATTTTACCCAAAGGGTAAAATAATACTAACTGTCATCCTGTGAAAATATATACGCTCGTCAACAAATGTTTAGTACATTGGCCACAGGCCATCGTAAACCTGTTGGGCCAGCTACAGCGTTAACTTGATTTATCTTCCATACCTGCAAAACGTCTTCTTTTGCAACGATTTTAGCATAGTTTGTACAAAATGCACAATGGATACGAGGTCACCAAGACGCGAAATAAGTTATTGTTGATAAACAACAGCTGAAGTTTACGGCAAAAGTATTCAGTAAGTATCAAGCATACACTTTTAAGTACATTGGCCGGAGGCCATCGTAAACCTGTTTCTTAATTTGCATGTTTTCCATGAAAAGCCTATCCTGTTACAGCCATTGAAACTGCAAAATCTCAGCTTAAAGCTTTCAGCAGTCGGAATTTGAAAGGTAGATTAATTAGGCTACTTAATTAAGGGTGGACTGCACCAAATCAGATTAACTGACGATTAGCTTAAACCGATTTACCTCAGGCTTAAAATCATTAAATCGGTTCAAGTGCGCTGCACCAATGACGATTATCGCAGTTGGCGCTTAGCTGGAGTTTAGCTGAGGTTTATGGTTAAGTCTCAGTAGTGTAAATTTAAACCTCAGCTGGACCAGGTTTAGCTGGCGATTAACTTTTGTCATTTTTTCAAAAAGGTGTTAAAAACGGGTTATTTCATCCACCTGTAGGTTTTCGCACACATTAATTTCATTTATGATAAATTTGAAGCAAAATTTTGAAAATTTTAGACCTGGTACACCATGGCAATTGTACCGGGAAACTAAAATACATATGTAGGGCAGTTGTAGCTACGTTGAAAAAACTGCCCAGATGATACACTTGTGACCATGTGTTTTGTTGACGTTCAATTGATGAGTGGCGTTGGGGTTGCCGAGATTTGACCGCAGAACTCAATTGAAACTGCATCATGCACTAAAGGTTTCAGAAGTAAAAGAAATAGAAATAAAAGAAATTGCTGAATTCAGTTTAATTTCTTAGTGGTTGGGATGAGAGCTTTTAGTAACACGGGGGTCTATTGTGGGGGGTCTTCTACTTAACCGACATGTTGACTGACCTTGTACCTAGTCCAACAAAGCACAAATGGCGATTTTTAAAAATTTTGGCTAGAATTTAGGTAGAATTCGCAGAAATTCGATAGAATTATCGATATTTAAGAGACAAGTTTATAAAAATTTTGCCTGTCCTTGTACCTTGGCTTTAATTTTGCTTGCCCGTTAATCAAAAGCAAAAATCTGGACCCCTCAGACCACCCCGTGTTCAACTGTGCTTCAGAGGCAGTATCGTGACATGGAATCGCTCACCAGCCTGATCCTTAAAGATCGGGTCGGACTGGGCCTCGGAGCCGGTGTCACGGTGTAAATTTTCCCCCGGTGCAATTTTCCCCCTGGAAAAATTACCCCGGTGAAAATTCCCCCCCCCCGGGAAAATTACACCGGAGTGAATTTTCTGGGGGGAAAAATCACACCAACCATATAATTTGACTGTTTTGAACTTATTTTTTGTTCCTTCTAGAGAAGGAACTATTGTTTTGAAACTAACTCTGCGCAGTGTAAAAGTAGCAGCAACATGCTGTCATGCGCATGTAATTAACACGTAAAGTCAGTATGGGAGCTGATTCCTCTTTTTTTTGAAAACGGCGTTGTTCGCAATTTTAAACGAAAGAATTGTCAAGAACACTTTTTTAGAAGTTTTCCGTTGTAATTTTAATTGAGTTTTGTTTTTTAAAATTTTTTGCGCATTGTTATGTTTCAGACAAAAGACATATGCAATTCACGTGACTGTCTGGACTGTTGTCGTGTTCCAGTTTCATACTTTCTTTTTCACGAAAAAATGTGGCTTAACCTCTAGCACTTCAGCTCAAGCAAAGTTATGTACTGTATGTTTATTATTACTAAAAAATACTAAGTATAATTTTGAATAATTATTCAGCTCTCATATTAGTCAGGTTTCTCTCAAGATCAGTGACAATTAAACATAACTACCAATCGAAGTAGCGTGGCCGAGTGGTCAAAGGCGCTATTTCAAGAGGGTTGTCTTACTGCATGGGTTCGACCTTCACAGTTGTATTTTTTCCATAAAAGTTATTAGGTGCTAAAGCTCGTAAAATCTCTTTTGAACTACAACTTTTGTGAATAAAGTGAACTGAGTTCTGAAATCAAAGGTAGTTTTGGCAACTATTACATGTTTCTGGCCAATTATTTTAAGTTTTTACAGTAACTCAGTATGTATTTATGTAAGCGCTGATACCAAGTTATGCAAATGTAGCAGGTATAATTAAGAATCGCTATGCACACTGAAGGCGAAGCTAAATTTGGCCAAATGTTAAGGATGACTATTATGGATTTTGCACTCAACAAAGGAACCTTGCCCCTTTTGGGGCCTGCTTGTTCGAATGTTTCGAAGATAGAAAGACTATAAATCACATAATACCTACGTCAGTATTGATTTTTGCTCCACTGAATGTCGTGAACTCGTGAATGTGTACAATGTGAAGAAATGAGTTCCGGGGTTCGACCTCCTTTTCAAAATCCTAGTACCACACCTGGCCCTGACTACCGATGTGTACTGCCTAGTTTTGCGAATAATAATCTGCCTGCCCCTCTTAGGTAATTAGATCGATTTGAATGAGTGAAATAGTGATTGAGCGACAAAGCAAAGAACTTTCTTTTTAGAAACTACTATTACATATACCAGTTGACAACGAAAGTCGAAAATCCACGGAGTACCCCACCTCGCGGGGCGGGGCGAGCCAAGATTCCCGCGGGGCGGGACGGGGCGGCGAAAATCCGCTACGCGTCAAACTCTGCCGTATTGCCGGCAAAATTAGGAAATAGTCACGCCACTAATAATCTATAAGATCAGATTATAGCGTGATGGTTTCGTAATTTTACCGGATGAGCGGACATACGGCTGTAGCCTAAGTAAGAATGGAGCCTTAACATTAACATCAGTTTCTAACAAAATTTCAAGTCTTTTTCATTGGTGTAAACTAGGGCTGTAAACCGTGTACACGCGTGTAACCACGGTAAGGGGTCACTATCCGCGATTGCTTAGCGGTTACAGCGTGTACACGCGGATAGTAGCAGTAGTCGTTCGTTAGCGTTAGTGGCCTTCAAAAATAACCGTGTACACGGATAGTGAAACGCCTACTAAAGGAATTCCAAGCCATAGCTTAGTCGCTAAACACAACCAAAAAAACTACCGGAACTGCGAAAATGGCGCTAGGACTTCACACAGTTAACTAATCAGACTAAAAGAATTCCGGTTGAGAAATACACGAAGCACCAATAACGTAAGGTAAAAAACAGCTATGTATATGCTCTAGCCAAAAATAACACTTGCACAACGTTTAAACAACACTAATATCCAAAATTCTGTAAATTTGTACGTATACTTTAGCGTAGTTGGTGATTGGTTAATGGCGGCGCACGTGATGAATTTCAACGCATTTGCTTGGCTGACGCTGCGACACGTGATAAGTTGGAGATTAACTGAAGCTTAGCGCCAAATTAAATGTATGTTGGCGCTAAGCTCAAGCTTAGTTAAATCTCAGTTAATCTTCAGTGGTGCAGCGTATTTAAACCTGAGTTTTAACTGCGATATTTAACTGGAGATTAGCTCCAGCTCAGACTTAAGTTAATCCGATTTGGTGCAGTCCACCGTAATAATCTTAAATAAAGATAAATTATAGAACTTCATGTTTGCTCATGCATAATTGCAAATTTATCTTGCAAGTTCTGTTGCAAATAAGTTATGACAGTTTGAAAGAACACAATACCATCGTCGATTTCTAACATATCATGATTATTGAAGAATCAGAACTGACTGGCGAGTTGTTAATCTGTTAGGTTCGCAACCTAGAGGGGATGTTGGCGATTCCTAGATGAGCGTTTTTTTTCAGTCTTTTGCATTTTCAAACTTCATACTCAGAAACCACTAAAGCAGCAAAACACTGATTTTACAAGGCATTTTAATAGCGACAGATGCATAGCTAAGGTAAAAGACGTGCAAAACACATTCCGCACATTGACACTTTAACGCTAGAACTGTGTTAAGATACATACCACAATCAAAATTAAAGACCTATTGGGCTGTGGCCCAACAGGAAAAAAATGTCTTCGGCTGGGCTCGATCGAGCAAACTTTTGGTTAAGAAGTCAATGCGTCATGGAGACCCAAGAGAAAGTTCGTTTAGTTGTCGTTGAATATTTTAGGTAACAGTAACATTTCCATTTTCCAATTAACCAAAAGTTTTGGTCGTGGGATTGTCTAACCAGCTCTCATTGCAAAAGTGCCATCTTATCATTTATGTACAAACTCATTAAATTTTTTAGCAATATAGCTAATCAGTTATACTTGACAATATTTCTACAAAAATAAGATTTTTTAGCTTTCATCAGGGTTACGCAATTTTGAATCGGATCGGATAGGCGAATCGGATGGGATCGGATCGCCAATCAAGCATCCGGATCGGATCGGCATCAAATTTCGGACCGATTCGATCCACATCACTAATAATTTATAGCCAATTAATAATATCCTATTAATTATACAGCCAATGTACTTTTAGTCAAGTCTCGGCCCTCGGGACCATATTGATATGAGCGGTCGAGTGGTTAGTTTGATGGGTTTGTAATCATGAGGTCATTCGTTTGATTCTGAGTTGATCACTTTTTAGCTGTCTTTTGTATTTTGAATTAATTACGTTCTCAACAACAGCCCCGATCCCAACAACTCAGTGAAAATACAAGGCATTTTAGTTTGACAGATGCACAGCTGGGTACGATAGAAGACGTGTAAAACACACTCCGCACATGAACACTTTAACGCTAAGACAATGTTAAGATGCAGAATCAAAATTAAAGACCTGTTGGGCTGTGGTAAAACAGGAACAAGAGTACATACCTAATAGGACATCCTATTAGCTATGTACTCTTGGTAGAAACGACACACGAGCAAAATTGTAAATGCATGGGCATTGTTTCCGCCAAGAGAAGAAATACACATAATATACCAGACGCTTTTTGCCAGAAGCCCTGATTAAGCTACACACGCATTCTCAACAAGATGTATTTCCCTTTCTCAGATAGACCTACATATCATGTTGCTTTTCAGTATTTCACTCTACACTAATGTGTAATTACAGAATTCATCAAATAATTAACAAATCGATGCAAACAGAGCAATTGCAATACCTATTGGTAAAATTACAGCATGCACATATGTAATTTCAAAACTGTTTTAACTGTCAGTTTTGATTCCGCCAAATGTCGTAGAATATCTTGTGAACTAAAAAGCTTATTTTTCAGGGCTGCTACCTTAAGTGGCTGATTTTATGGGCAAAGGCTTTTGCAAAATTCTGCGTCACATAAGCGTTCCAATTATTTTGGAGCTCAGCAGACACAATTGGGTTCAGGAAATATGTTTGTTCACATTTCATAGTGGAATATTTGCACACTGGTTTTATGCAAATAGACCATAAAAACATTAGCATTAATACCATATAACTAAATCTTAGCTAATGCGAGCGGCTGAACAAGCAGTCATCCTCCATAAAACGGCCCACAGATTCTGATGTAGTCAGATCATAACTGAGAATATCATTCATTTTGCTGTGCACAGAAACCACAATGCAGTAAGTGTTTTACTAGTGCGCGCAAGACTCAAGAGTACATAATAGGGAGAGTATGACACTGTGTCGGCACTCGGCAGTCCAAGGCGAGACCAAGACAGCCCCCTACTGCTCGGTTTTCAGAATGCGGGTTGCCCTGTTTCTCCACCTTTAGTTCCGTCCATTTCCGGACCAACACCCGGCCGATTCGAGTAGCGCGCTAGTGGTAGTAGTGTAGTGGTTAGCACTGAGGTTTTTCAACCTTCTGGTCGCTGCTTCGATTCCAGCGTTCCAGCAGGGGTAAGTTTTTACTTTTTTTTGAACAGATTTTTTGACCGCAACGAAAGTATGAGACCATACAAAGTCTACTTGTATTTCGATCTGATCATATTCTTACGTATAGATAGACATCAGAATTTCCAGCTTACTTTATGTTCTTGTTTACTTTTACTTACTTGAACTTTTTTGTCTTTTTGGTGACCAGCGTATTTACTTCACCTAACATAATATATCCCTAACATACCCGACGCACTAAACTTGTATTAATAGCAAACAAGCAAAGTCCAATGCAAAATGAGTCTGAAAATATCAAACCTTCATTTTCACTCTGTGAACCAAAACCTGCTGCGCAGCAGATAATCATTTGCACTAGGTAATATTGTAATCAACTTACAGTTGCAGCTATTGTTTTCATGTATTCAATTGCATGTTCAGTATCACTAAAAGCTGGGTTTTTTGCGCAAAAACGTTCGCAATTGCGAAAAAAATTTCAAGGTTGCGAAAAAATTTCAAACCTTTTCGCAAAATTGCGAAAAAATTTTGACGCAGTGGAGGTGAACTCGTAAGGTCTATGCGCCGATTTTTCAGGTTCAGTCGGAAAACATTTCCGAGACATCACCAATTGACAAAATTTGGCCTATAAATTGAAAATTTTTCCGACTTTTTCTTATCTCCTAGGCCCGGACTCGTGCAACTTTATGACTTGATGTCTCTAGTGACTGTGTGAATAAGAAACATTTTCTTCCATGTATCATCACAACGACTGCATGTAACACTAATAGACAGTACAATATAATAGGGGTAGGAGCAGGAGGTGATGTATGTAATTTAGAAAATAAACATTTCAAAATGTTAGCATTTTCAGGCCTAACTTGGTCATTGGCGGGTCTTCTGAAATTTCTGTACGACTGAACATCGATTGTGAAAATTGTGAAAAGTTTTACAACATTCTCAGGACGGCTCCGTAAATTAAAATAAAAATGTCAAAATCGTTGCTTTTTGGCCAAAACGGGTAAAAATTGCGTCAGTCTTAATCCTGTATAGGCGTAATAATGTTTTATGAACATTTAAATGTAAAATCTACTGCATTAAGTAAAAAAAAGTAAGTCTGCGAAAAAAATTTGATTTTGCGAAAAAAATTTCACGCTTTTCGCAAAATTGCGAAAATTCGCCAGCGAAAAAAACCCAGAAAAAGTCGCAGTATATATAAGCATGAGCATAACTATGCTACTGAGAATCAAAAACCACTGATTTCGAGCCACATGGAAAAGTTGCCATACTATACACGCCAATAAATGCAATAACATAAGTCATCGCTGACATGTAGCTGCTACTTGCTGCGATTTAGTTTCATTGCTAACGATTCCTCCTTTTGAAAGCTCATATGCTCAACACGTCGGTCCCTTATTTCGACTATGTAGCATCTCATCTGTTTCATGATCGGCAAAAATGACGACGTCACTTTTGTAGGGTGTATTGATAGTGCTATTTACAACCGTTGCAGGTAACACCAATGCCGTGTTTGCCATAACACTGTATTGTGAGCCTGTTTTTGTTAAGTAGTGGTCTAGTTTGTGACATCGTGTCGAAGATAATTTCTACTTTACTTATAATTCTGAATTACGGTTTGTGTGAAGTGTGAACTATGCAAAAGAGTAGACAAATGGAGACCATGCGAATAATGTGAGATATACTTTTAAAATGAGACCTGTGTGATTTCTGACTTGACTGCAAAATTACTATGCAAACAGACAGAAGAAGACAAGATAGTGAATGTTATGAATGTTAATTATAGTAATTTTTCGCAATTACCACTCTTGCATTGTGGGCGTGTCAAGACATACTTTTGTAAAATATGCAAATGAACTTTGTGTGTACTTCAGCCGTACATTACGTGCTTACGTATACACGTAGGTAGTTGCTAGTATGAAAATGATACGTACCTAGACAGACACATTTCAAACACACACTCATGTTCACTTGAAACCGCACAATTACACACATAAAAACACACAGAAACGCACACACAAGTCTCACTTAATCGCACGTTATTTTCCGCTCACCTCATTCTAAAGAAGCCTGCTGCGCTGTGGCGCAGCAGGAAAAATTGAGCCGCACAATTTATATGTTTAATTAAACAGAAATGATGGTCACTATTTATATAGGTAAATATTAGATGTAGGCGTAGGGTACATCGTGATCGTAGCAAGTGACAGTGACCAACTTTAATGAAGGGGTACCCTCCAAGTTCAATATGTATGTAGGTACATTAATGACAGAGTTTTAGAGTTAGGCCCGGTTCCCACTAGGCAAAAATAAGAAATAAGGTCATATTTATTTCCTAAATAAGGGCTGTTTCCGTGTCAAAAATAAGAAACTAAGAAAATCTAAATAACTTTGTTATCGGTTCCTTAAGTTGTTGGGTTTCAGATTCAGTCTTTGTTTGTGCTCCACATTTGTCCTTATATACTTTTTTATTTCTGCTTATTTTTTATTTCTGCCATCCTACAGCACTTGGCTTTGCCTTATTTCAGGAGCACACTTTGTCTCCTCCTTGCCCTGGGCGCAGTGGCCACCGCCGAGTGGAGTGGTTGCAAGTATGTGGTGCAGTGGTGCAAGGATGGCTACACCAGCGCCTGCTTCAATAACGAGTGCGGCCCCCCCTGCGACCTCAGCAAGAAGCACAACTGCGGAGGGGCCGGCGGCGGCAGCACCGGAGGGGGCCAGACAGGGGGCGGCGATGGAGGTCAGTAAAATAGTGCAACTTCGAACAGAGTCGGGTGACTTTCTTTTGTTACATAACTTTGAACAGAATTAAAGGTACTCACAAAGTCATACCTAGGTTTTAGACCAATAAGCAAAAACAAACTCCTACTGGTACGGCAAATGTCCTACTTCAACTTAGGCTACAATAATACCTCAACTAAATCCCCGAATTTAAATAAACCGCCAGCCTTGAATTGAAGCCTCAAGTTGATAGCCCCCTCAGAATATGTACGTACAGAAGCGTTTACGAACCGATAAAGGGTTTTATTCGAGGTAATACGGTAAATAGTTTGGGAAACCTGTTTTCGAGACAAAAATGAATTGCAAAATACTTTGTGAATGTATCCCTGAAGATTGCTGAAGTTCGGTTTGAAATTTTTGTCATACAGCCAAATTCTTTCTGTCTTTAGCAATTTTCCAACACTCGCATAGTTATTTTCATGAATTCTTCCTAATCATGTGTCTTTTTTAATTCAAGCACGAGACACTTTTTCAGTCACCACTTGGAGCATTATAACGCTTCACAAAAATATACAAAAAGCAACATACAAACATCAATGAAATTTAGGTAGCTGTTTATTAATATTGAATTAATAAGATGTTTTTCAAAGATGTTTTTCATTTTTTAGGAAGCGGTGGCAGCAGCGGCGGTGGCTCTGGGGACTGTAAAGGTTACTGTCATTTTAATTTTAAAAAGTTTTATAGCAATCACATGTTTTTGAAATAAGTTAGTCTATGACATATTATATTATCAAGTTTATTTTAATTTTAGCATAGGAGATAGCGATAGAGATAATATAATAGCCAAAACTAAATAAATTGTGTAAGGAATGTGAAATTGAAACGGCGTGACTAAAGACAGTTTGTCATCTAGCTCGCGTGCTAGTCAGAAAAGAAGTAGATTTGATTGCATTTTTTTTATAATTCTTAAACTGGGTGATCGGAAGATCTTTTGTACGTGTTGTATGAGAGTTGTGACGGTTGCACATTTTAGGTTTGCCTTATTTGCCTTCAGATTATGTTTCAGTCTTAGGCTTAGGCATTTTCGTTTTCTTCTGTGATCACCAACTTTAAGATACCCAAAAAATAACATCAAAACTATTTCTGATGCAGTTTTGATGTACATAGGTATTTACTCGTCTTCCCACCAAAAATTAAAATAAAAGTTAAAATCCAAGTCAACAAGAATGACAAGGAAAAAACTCCAAACGTCACCCAAAAGTGTTATGTTGTGTTTCAGTTGATCTGGCCAAGTTCCGTCAGGAATCTCTAGACGCGTCCAACGCCTACCGCACCAAGCACCACGCCCCGGCCCTCAAGAGCAGCAGCAAACTGGACGAGGTCGCCCAGGCCTATGCCCAGAAGCTGGCCAAACGCAACTCCGGGCTCCAACACAGCAGCGACAACGACTACGGCGAGAACCTCTACTACTCGTGGAGCTCGGCCACACCAGATATCTCTGGTACACGGCACTTGTCGAACATTCAGGGAACCTGTCTTGATGTTGTTCATTTGTGGCCTTAAATTGAAAAATTTTTTAAAAGTGTTTATATGTAGATGCTTGGTGATTTATAGCATTGAACTTTGTTTAGGATGCAGTCAAACAGACATATTATGTCTCCATTTAGGGACTGAATTTTGGCATTTTCCTCCATGTGTGAAAATTGTTGAGTAGGCATAGTTTTTTAATTTCACTTCTTTAAGAACATATCACTAGCAGACTTTAGCTGACACTGCAAGTTACATTTGTAACAATATTGTGAGCGAAAAACCGTGATGATACCTAATGAGTTTTACGACTTGATTAGGTACGAGTTGTCTAGTATTGAGTGTAATGTTGTAACAATCGTAAGGTTTGTTGACGTCAGCATATAACCGTTTTAAAACGCCTTGGAAGTTTTATGGTACATACACACTGTTACTGACAATATTCCATTCTGGAACCGTAACTATTGCGGTTTGCGTTACAACTCGAAGGAGAGAAAAGAGCTGAATGTTTTTGTAAGCATGGTGATTGAAATGACATTAAACAACACTTGTCAACTCAGCGATGGTTTAGGCAAAGACGCCATCGACAGCTGGTACTCTGAGGAGAAGAACTACAACTACGATTCTGGCAAAAGCAACGGCGGAGTCATTGGTAAAGTTCAACACATATTTATGAATTAAATTTTGATTTAATTTCATCTAACAGAAGTGTGTCAGTTTTGGCTGCAAATTAGCAAAAGAATTGTCAGGTATGCAACCAGATATGAATAATGATGAAATCTTCCAGGAACATATGTAGTGTAGAGACTAGAGTGTTTGACAATCCCCGCACTTACTGCTGCTTGGTCTTGAAATTTACACTCCAACTAAAAAACAGTTAAACATGTAAATCAGCATATATCATAACCGTAAGCTGAATTTTTCAACTTTTTCAACAACTGAAGTGAAGACTGAAGGGCTGTTTATCCTACAGCTACGCTTTAATTTCAGTTAATAACACTTTCGTTTTCATTTTTGCTTTCGTTCAATTTCGTTTCGTTTTCGCTCTTTGCTTCGTTTTCGTTTTCGCTCGCTGTGTAATTTGGCAGCTGAGGCGTTCTCAGCTGTCAAGTTTATGGAGGTATGCTTCTTTAAAATTTAGTATATTTATTTACGCAGCTGAGAATGAGAGCAACAAACATGACTAGCAAAGCAATAGTCAGAGCAGCAGAAAGCGACAGGCGCTGTCATCCATTAAAAACTAATCAAATCAAGTGTGGAGACTTACAACTTATGTGTCGCAGTAGAAATTATTTGAGTTTCGTGCATTTTGTTTTAGTTTTCGTTTTCGTTTTCATTTCGTTTTCGTTCAATTTAGTTTAACTGAAACTAAAGCGTACATAGCTGTAATATGTACTCTTGCTGTACAGTATCGACCGAAACTATATACTACAGACTGCAGAGTCTGAGCAGATTCAGAGTCACTTGGATCCGGAGTCAATGTAATATATCTATACCTACATGTATAGGCTTTGACTCCAGAATCCAGTGACTATGGTAATAGTGTATCAGACGCGTTGGTGGTTGTTGCAGGTCACTTCACTCAGCTGGTGTGGAGTTCCTCCACTGAGGTCGGCCATGGCGTTGCCTTCTCCGACGACTGTCACAGCGTGTTCGTGGTGGCCAACTACAGTCCCGCTGGGAACTACGGCGGACAGTACACCAAGAATGTCAAGCGGCCTTAGAAGACCATCTAAATTACATAAGCCACCAGATCTAAAATAATAAATCATTCAAAACTTTAGTGTCACACCGGTTTCAGCTGCGAATCCGCGTACCCTACAAAGCGGTTCTGAATGAACAATAAATCATGCAGGTTTCCCCATCAGGTTTGGAAGGTTAGCATGCTGCGAATGCCGAAAACACGTAGTGCTCTGATATATGATTCTAAGGGTAGCCAGTAGCCACTCGGGTTTCATACTTTGAAAGCATACGCGGTTAAGGTGTGTAGTGTATGTACCTGTATGAAAAATCATCGAACACAACAATAAGAAATTTACAGTTTAATCACCAACTATGCCTTCACCCCACAGCATGCCTTTGCAAAACCTAATACAGCACCTTCTTGACCACAGGACATTGTGGCAACATCTGCAAAAGGCTCTTGAGAAATTTGTTAAATGTGACACAATGAAATTAGGTTAAGACAGAACCAAAAAACATCAGCCAGTAACACCGAATAGTTATCGACTACTTTTGTGGAAGTTTTACATAGCTTGCTGACTAAAGTTGTTCACCAAATTTAAGCTGGGTGTACTGTAGGTACATTTTTTATCACGGTAGGCATAACAAGACTATTAGCGCGACACTTTTATGGTTCTCAAGAAGAGAACTAGATATAAACTAAACTTTTATGATGTGTTATTGTGCCATAACTGGAAGTTTTATATGACTGCCACATGTGACTTACGGCGGTTATTTTGAAGTTAATCGAAGCATCATTACAAGTCTAATTAATTTTGGTGATATCGGAGTTCTTTGGTGCTAATTAATTTTGGGAATAAGAACAACATGCTTTGTTTTCGCATGCTTGAGATAACTATAAATGTGAGCGATTTTGATAACTTCATCAGTCTAAACCTGCGTTGCACTTGCGAAAGCATCAACTTAGTCTCATCTTGTCATCATGAAGTAAGTTTCAATTACATCTTACGCAGTACGTTGTTTGCAGAGTTATCATCACTGAAACTTAAGAGACTACACTCTATAAAAAAATAATCCACTATAATCCACGTGGGGATTCCCCATGTTTTTCCACATCGTGTGAAACAGGCTTCACGTGTCTTCTATCTTAACGTCACATCACACATGTAAATACAGCATTATGTACTTTCGTATACATTTGATAACAGATGATAACAAAGAATAGTGACCCATGAAGTTGCAGGGGTCAGTGGGCGGCAGCCTGTGGGAAAAAATTTCGAAAGGTTTTTTGAGAAGCCAAATTCGGTCATTTTGAGACGGAAATTTCAAAAATTTTATTTGTTTAGTTTGTTAGACAAGTAAATGCAGCATAATATACCTACTCATGCACGATGGGCACGTGCATAGGCATTGGCGATAAATAATAACAAGGAAAAGTAAGCTCGAAAGGGTTTTGGGGGCTTCAGTTTTGCATTTTGCATTCACAGGCATGTCGGCAATTTCCATCAATTTCATGCAATTTCTTTCTAAATTCACGCCAACATTAGGTATAAAATAATCTCTATTTTTTACGCGGAATCGACGCGCCAGGAATCCAACCCAGGCCACTCGGGTTGACGTCGAAATTGCTTAACGTAGCACAGCCCAAAGGATAGACAAAGTTTTACTACTTTGTACACGAAATTATTTCATAGAAGAATAAAAAAGCGTTTCTAGTGTTACTGCATACTGTTATAACCCAGGTCGTGCAGATTTTGTGACAATTCTGCGGAGTAGTTCTCAGAGTGTAGTAGACTGTGCCCTAACGGTGTCTACGGACGCTCAGTGACAACAACTGGACGCTGAGGTGGCGAAAGAGTCTAGCTTTCGCCTATAATCCAGGTTCGGGAACACTCAAGGCATCACGAAACGGGCCCCAATTTACACGCAACACATTAACAAAACGTTGACTTTTAAACTCGGACAGCAATTAAGACTCAAAGGTTTATTGACACTACAAAACAAGGCGATCTATATATGTATTTAAATAGTAATATTGTGAAACAAAGGGTGGAAAAGTACAAACAAAAAGCATAATTCAGAGTGTCCGCACGCTAACCTTACTTTCATCCCTTATTTGTGCGGAAACTTATAAAAATGCCCCCAATTTGCAAGCAGTCGTCTTCTAGATCGGCCGTAAACCAAGGTATTTTTGTGCCGTTCTTCAAGGCCGCATGTATGTATGCTTTTTCTAAGTATAAAATACAATCTAAAACTATTGGAATATTAACCAAATACTTCAAGATTAGAGGGTCAAAATATCGATTAAGTAAAAAAATAGAAAAATCTATAAATCAATTTTAAAATGGAAACATTTTGGTACGCTTTATGTCAAGCTTCTGATATTGCGAACTGTTCAACTTCATCTGTATGCCAGCATAATAAACTAAAATTTGTTTGGAAAAAGAAAGTTCACTGAATTATTGTATCATTAGTCATTAGTTCATGAATATTTTTAACAATTTAGTTATTAGATTCCTTCGAAACTCATTTCTCTCTTTACTTTTATCATTGACAATGTACAGTGTGTGATTTCAGAGCCATCCTGTGTGTCCTGGCAGTGGTGTTTGCAGTGACCACGGCGCAGCAGTGGGGGGGTTGCGCGCAAGTGGTGGCCTGGTGCCTTGAGGGGTATGCCGCCACTTGTTCAGGCAACATGTGCTCCCACCCCTGTGACTTGGCCTACATGTACAACTGCTTTGGTAATGGACTACTGCAGTCAGATCAATTATAGTTTGTGATTGTCACAATAACTGCTCAGTATAAATGCGCTGTGCGAGTTTAGTTTGCACGATTCAACGTATGTAAAAGTATGTGTAAACGTAAGCGCAAGCGAGACAGAAACTGACGAAAAATATATTCCACCGCTGCTCCTTAAAACAGTTGCATAGCTATCGCTTATCCTTAAAACAGTTGCATAGCTATGTCAAGAAAGGGAGGGGGGATTCTTACCGAAAGAAAGACAGCATCATCATCGGAATGACCCAGGGGGGATTCGAACCACCCATCTCTGGATCTGCAGACCAGCGCTCTACCGTTGAGCTACTGGGCCGATGATGAGCTGTCGTAAATCCCTTTAAGTATTCTGGGGCCTATCTTACTTCACAGCTATAGCTCAACAAGTCATCCTATTGATTGAGGCAACGCAGCCAATACCTTTGCAGCAACTTGAACTATAGGCATTACCAGAGTACAATAATAGGGAAGAGTCTGACACTCTTCTTTACTCTAGCTAATCGGCTGGAACGCTACTCAATGATTTTGTGCAGGTAGTGTCAGTGTACTGAAGGGGGGTGGGGTAATCAAGAAATCAAGACATGTTTTGATTTAAGGGTGGGCCCCCCTAAAATCAAGGCGTAAAAGGGCTATTTCGGCCACAGCATCGTTCCGCCGATTATCTAGAATAGGAAGAGTGTCATACTCTTTCCTATTATGTACTCTTGGTTCTACATTATCTATCTGTTACCGAACCTTAACGTTATGTCCTCTGGTTTAACACATGAAAACAATTATATTAAATATTTATGTTTTAGGTGACGATCTCAGCTATCCTTTTATGCCCTAGACAGTGACTCGACGACGTACAGGACCACATTCCAATATGATAATACGGACTACATGATCAATAAAATATTTCAAGAATAGTGTTCGTGATATCGCAGGCAACAGCAAACCAGTACCAATAACCAGATTTGTCCTATTCAAAGGGGAGTATTATGCGTTCTATCTAAACTTTGTGTAACGCAAACCTTTCGAGTATTTTAAAGTGGGTGATCAGAGAAAAATGTGTATAAGCCCTAAATCAAAAAAAGCCTAAGCCTAAGCCTGAAGCCTACTGTAAGGGCAAATAAAGCAAACCTGAAAATGGCCAATCGTCACATCAGTCGTACAACAGGTACATACAGAAGATCTTCGGATCACCTATTTCAGGAATTTCAACCTTTCTAGGGACTCGCAGCTCTATGTACATCAAAGCCCAGGTCAAAGAGAGTAGGGAAAAGGTGTTAGCAATAGTGTTGTTCCGTCAGAGAATTTTAGTTTAGTTTTAGTTATAGTCTTGGTATAAACTATAGTTTTAGTTAAGTTTTAGTTACGGTTTTGGTATAACCCTTAATTTTAGTTAGGTTTTAGTTATAGTTTTGGTAGAAGGCTAAATTTTAGTTTAGTTTTAGTTATAGTTATGCGCAAGGAAAAAAATTAGTTTTAGTTATAGTTATGGTATAGTTTTAGTTATGGTACAACTGAGTTTTAGTTATGGTATAGTTTCAGTGAATTTTAAGTTATAGTTATTGTATAATCATATTGATTTTATCGTCATTAACTCTACAATACCCAGTTGATCACGTGAGATGCATCACGCTGAACTACCAAATCTGGGGCTTAGGGTAGTCTGGATACGATGAAAATTAAAAATTTACCAAAATACAAGTCAATGAAACTTACCTACCGTTAACGCAACAGGAAATGATTGGACTGTCTCACAGCAAAAAAACAGGGTACGAGCAATAGACAAAAATGTGCGCGTACACTATTTTTAGGATATTGCTATGGAAAGAATTTTTTCAAAACTGCTCCGTTTCCTATGCAGCAATTAGCAAAACGATAAATTAAAAAGCAAAACAGTGAGATTTATTTCAATTTCGAGGTTGAATTTGAAGTGGAGTCGTGTCGTATCAGCAAATGATTCCATCCGGGACAAGTAAATGCAGCATAATGTACATATTACTCATGTATACACACATGCATAGACTTTAACAAAAGACAGTAAGAAGGACCAGTAAGCCAGAAACGGGGGGAACGACCGCCCCCGAAATTTTTTCCGACTGAAATTTTACACAAGGATCCCGCTTTGGTTTTTATGGTCCGGCAGGAAAATTTTTCTGATGCGTCTCAGTTGACCAGACGACCGTCCGGCCGTCCCAACAGTCATAAAACGCCTTAAAAACGCAAGATCACTAAACCACGCGGTCGCAGGGGTCTGGGCACGGTAGCCCACAGGAAAGAATTGGCAATTTTTCCAATTATTAGACCGAATTTGGTCAACTGGAGACGTATCAGACATTTTTTCCGACAAAATTGGATGGGAACGTCACATCAGACAGTGTATTACACAAGTAAATGTAGCATATTATACTCGTGTACACATGCAAATGCAGCATAATGTACTTGTGTATACATGCATAGGATTTGATCAAAAAAAATAACAAGGAATAGTAAGCCACAGAGTTGTAGGGGTCTGGGGCGGCAGCCCCCCAAAAAAATTGGGGAAATTTTTAATGTTTTATTTCTAGGCCAAATTTCGTCAATATTGGAGACGTATCAGAAAATTTTTCCGGCCGGACCATAAAAACCATCGGGGGACCCTTGTGTCGAAGATTACTCCGAAAAAATTTTGGGGTGGGAGAATTCTTTTAGAAATTTTTTTAGATTTTGCATTATAAACAGTGCATTTTGAACTAACTACAGGCCAGTCATGCACTGTGCATTATTGTGCAAAATTTTAATTTTTGTGTGCAAAATTTTAAAAAGGTGCATTTGCACAGGGTTTTGCACCAAAAAATCCTGCGTCAGACTATGGCTGCCTAGGGAGAGTGATACTCTGGGCATAAATCGCAGTCTCATAGTTAATAACAGTTACACCAGTCATTTGTTTTCAGAACTCGCTTAAGCCTGTTTCACACGAGGGCCCTTTTCATGCGCATTGCATGGCGCATTTCATGGCGCATTAAATGCCGCATTACATGGCGCATTCATGTAATGCGCCATGTACTCGCCATGGCACGTTGCATGATGCGTTGCATGTGCACGCAACGCACCATGGCGCAAAATGCCCCCTCGTGTGAAACAGGCTTTAAGTTATACACTTGTTTTACTTTTATTGTATAGGTAGGTAGGTAGTGTAAGTAAATTAGAAGTAGGTACAAATTTAGAAATACAATGAAAATTAAAATTTTACCAAAATACAAGTTAATAAAACTTGCCTGACGTTAACACAACAGGAAATGATTGGACTGGAAAGTGGCCCACAGCAAAAAAAACAGGGTACGAGCAATAAACTAAAACGTGTGCGTACACTTATATACGATACAATATAGTATAATACTGTACAAACTTAGCAAGACATTGAATTAAGCACGTTTTTTACAAAAAGTTTTCACCACAGCTATAAATCATACTATAACTGTCGGAGCTGAATGTTGGTGATGTTTCTAACACGTTTCAAATTCCCACACATTTCAATTTCATTTTTCTTCATTACTAGTCATATATATTACTTTTACAATAGTATGTATCGATCATAATCGTTAGCTAGGTGTGAGAGTGGCTCACAAGTCACAACTGCTACCAGAGCCGACAGTTGTACCGCTGATACTTGCGCCACATCCAAAAAATTATGGCACTCAGTGAAGTGCCCAGGAAGTGGCTACTTGAGTCCAGCATAAATGGGACAGTAAGTTGGCAGATGCGAAGAGTACTGCAGTGGTACAACCTTCCTAAGATACCCTAATTTGTGAAAGAAATGGAACAGAAACAAAGAGACAAGCCAAAAAAGCCGTGAGAAGCTGAAAACATTGAAAAGTCAAGAAACCCAAAATAGTGTAACATGGCTAGCCATATCGTCATAAATGGGTGAGTAAGCCCGATTCATAGGATGAGACATAATCTCAAAATATTGACAAATAAGTGTTATCTTAACTATGCAAAAACAACAATCATGGCAGAACAAAAACCCCAAAGTTCGTGAAAATTTTTTGATTGAAAAACTGCTTTTTTACCTCCCGCTTTAAGGGGCGCTCCGAATCACTTCCGTGACTATTATCTTATAAGGCGACGTTAGGTTCTAGCTAGAATACCTAACTTTCGCTCACAAATATTAGAGCCTGCTACAAAGCTCGGTTTATGAGTAAGTTTCACGTTCCTACTGCCTTGTTCTAATTTTTTATAACCGATTGAAAACTTCTATTTTCGCTAAATGCGCACGATTCTTCAGACGGAATAACTGAGCAAAACTGCGTTAAAGTTTTACAATCTATAGCTTAAACTGTAGGTAATTATGCTTCCGAGGTGTATCTCTTTTCTCATAATTTTCATCCAATTGATTTGGTTAATACACTAGTTTTTCTAAAGTTGGTCATTCTGAAAACTCTGCAGAATTTTACCAAAAGCAGAAATCAACATTTTCGACGACAGTAAACCTGCATCTACATGTTTTCCAACTTCAAGTCATATTTCACAAGAAAAAACTACATAGAGGAGAGCAACCACGAAACAAAAAAGGCGACTGCCGATCATAAAAACTTTTGCACACAGAAACAACAACGTCTAAAAATAGAGCGTATTTTTTAAAGCAAATAACTGTTGAGAAAACTTACACAAGCCAAAAAGTAGTTAACAAAAAATTAGTTTGACAAATATATAGTGTATTTTTGTCAATGTCGGTCAACGTACAGTCGGTTTCAAATGAAAATGCCTCTTGGCGTCCGATTTTTGAGGTACGACGCTTCGAATGACATCACCCGACGCGTCGGATGACATCACCCGACGCCAAGTTTGTTGGTCCCGCTAAACTGAAGCTTATGTCATCCGACGCCTGGTGAAACTTGATGAAATTACGATGCTAAAAGAATATGGAAGGGTTCATTCAGAGCAGGCAGTTGAAAGTGACTGTAATTTGGAAATTTTTTAGCAGGGTTTGCCTCACAAACAACTTTTAAAAATTGCAGTCCCCTTTTTTCTACGGGAAACCGTCATAAAAAAACAACAAAAGCCACATCCTATTTTTCGGAAAATCGATTTGAAAATTTTGCCATATTAAAATTTACATAGGTCAAAAAATCAGGTTCAACAAAACTACACGTTATATATATCAAACGAAAGCTAATTAACTGCTGATTAACCTTTCTTCAAGAGTGAAGTCTTAAAAACGTGACTGAAAAATATTACTGCCCAATGTCAGTTATTCGAGCGCCGCCTTAACCCTTTCATGCCCTGAGAATCATGGGAGATACAACACGGTGAACTACCATATCTGGGGCTATGAAACTTGACTAGTCTATTCTAGTGACAGGATCTTTGAACTGTTTTTATGGAGAATGGTTTTTCTTCGCATTTCGCCGGCAATTTTCAGTCATACTGCCACACAGCGAAGCCTAAGGTTAATTAAGCAGTCTGCAAATTTGACTTTTTTTATCGCAAAAGTGGTGTTTTTTTTAGAGCCACATTATGAAATTGGAATGCACTTCAGAATAATATAATTTATTTCTAGCATTCAACTACGGCAGGCGCACAGTTGCTATGTTCATACTCGAGGGTGAGGTACATATTATGCCTGAGCGATGGCGCCAATTTTTACAAATTCTCAACTTTGAGCGCTTATCGCTTAAAAACGGTGCGTCCTAGAGCCTTAATCGTCTGATTATGTTTTATTGACTGTTCATTTTTCCATCGAATTGGGTTTCGCGATGTGTCTACGACGCACATAGCGCGACCAATGTCCAGAAAACTAGAAGGTCTCAGAATGAGGCTGTCTAGCCAGTGATACTCTGGGCATTAAAGGGTTAAGGCTGTGAGTAACTTCCAATGAATTATATCACTATAATTTTTAGTTTCTTGCTGATACGAACTTTTTTATTAAGTGCAATTAAGATTGACACCAGGCAAATATTTTTACAAAGTTTGATGAGTCTCAGAGCATTTTTGCAAATTTATGACTGCATCAAAATTTAAATTTTGAAACATTTGACTAAATACTAGAATGAGGTAGCTCAGTGGTGCCTCAATCAAATTTAACAACTTATAGCTTAAATTAAAGTCAATTATTTTGTCGAAGAGCCATTTTTGTCTAATTTTAGTTACTGCTGACAAATTTTGAGTTATTTTGAATTTTATCGAAAGTGACGTTTCAAAAAGCTTATCATATTCAGGCAAATCATGATAATCACAATTGAAAAAATTCGGCACCTCCATATACATCTGTTGTAATAGTGTTCAAAATTTTGTTCGGATCGGCTTTCGCGGCTGACAGTAATCTTGAAAAAAACCCTATAGCCAATTTTCAGAAACTTGAAATTTGCCTACACATTCGTATCTTCCAGAAAATAATGCTAATTTTTTAGTACTAAAATACGTTGAGAAAAGTTTAAGAAGCCAAAAAGTAGCTAACGCAAAATTGGTTTAAAAAATGGTGTATTTTTGTCGATGTTGGTCAACTTGTTTTGGATATTTTTTCAGATAGATTTGCTTATAGGTTAATCTTCAGATAGTTTGATAGTAGACTCACTTTTTGAACAGTTGCAACTAGAAATTAGCTACACAGAATTGTTTTAAAAAGTAACAAAAGCCATATAGATTTTTTGGTAGGTATAGCGATTTAAAGATTTTTTCCCAATGAAACATGGGTTGAAATTTCACGTTGATCAAAATTTGACGTTATATACATCAAATGAAAGCTAGTTTGATTTTGAATAACTTAAAAGTACATAATAGCGTCTCATCACGTATAGAAGAAGAGTGAGACACTCTCCAGCCTGCCTGTGTTCTAGTGTTGTTTTAGTATAGAAATTTTAGTTTAGTTTAGATACAGTATGAAGTTCCCAAAATAGTTTAGTTTTGATACAGGTATAGCATAGCGGCACAAGTTTAGTTTAGTTTTAGTTCTAGTTATAGTATAGGCTTTTCGCCGGAGTTTTAGTTTAGTTATAGTATAGTTTGAGTATAAAGTTTTAGTATAAAAACATTTTGACAGCGAGCGTTTTTCCCAATTATAGTATTGCATCCTGCTCAACTCTAGCTTTGTTTTTTGACGCTTATTCTTTAATTAAATTTTTAAAACGGTTTATTTGAAATTGAAATAAACGGACTAACGTATTTTTTGTCGGAGTTGAGGAATGACATATCAGACTAAACAAACTAAAATTAAACTGAAAAATTCAAATCCAAAATTAAAGTCAGCGACAATATTTAGTTAAACCATTTCCTAAATTATCACTGAACTAAATAAACCGAATTAACTTGTATGGTTAACTTCATGCATAGTTAAGTTTGTTTAGTCTGACTCAAAAAGGAATGCGCTAACAGTTAACCCTGGACGGTAAAATCATTAATTTACGGTTAACTTCTTTTAATTCGGTGGTTTCGAAATGGCAATTTTAAGCATACTTTTTGAATAGTATAATAGGATTAAAATTTACCCGTTAATTCAGTAAAAGTAGTAAAATAAACTGGAACACAAAAAATTAAAAAATTAGCAAAATTAATTTAAATCTAATCTGTTAAATCCAATTTTGGATAAGGCCCCTAGTTAGTTAGTTTAGTTTAGTTCTTTAGTTCTACATTGATTCCACCGCACATAATTCTAGAAAAGCTACTGCGGCTCAGCAGGAAAAAAATTGTTTCAAAAACGATAAACTCACCATCACAAGTATCATATCATTTGGTGCAAATGCTATAAATGTTGTATATATATACATTATATACAATATATATACATATACATTATACATATATTCTATATATATATATATATATATATATATATATATATATATATATATATATATATATATATATATATATATATATATATATATATATATATTCTATACATAATATTCCACAGAAAATATTATGCGCGGCCTTGAGAATTTAGCAGTAAAAATTCGAACACCACAGCCGTTACTGATCATTTTGACTTGCAAATATTTGTTTGAAGATGTGACCTACCTCCCGTTCTAGTGTAATTAGTATATTATTGCTGCGACATACCACAGGAGAACGGTCAAAGCCGAAATCCCGTGGGTTGAGCTGCGAACCTTCCTCCTAGAAGGCCGCAGTTCACAAAAAGAGCAAGCCGTCCAAACAGACGGCTTGCTGGTCAGTCAAGACTGACGATCTTCTCATTTTTCTGCCCCCTTATATACTAATTTTTAAACTCATTTGCATATCTATATAGTTTTTGAGCAATCCCGTTGGTTGGGTAAATATTGCACATCTCACGTGACTTTACAAAAATGATCGATCTTTGTTAAGTAGTGTTTTAAACATCGTTAAGTTTGTAAGTTCCTGCGTTGATTTGATGAAGTTAGTAAAAATAATTTAAAAATTTTAAAATTTGAACCAATTTTGATTAATACTTATGTGTTAATAAACATAACTTGATCTTTCTATTGGTATACTCGAATACGAATTATTATATTTATCATTTTGCTTAGGATAGTTTATATCCTATTAATTATATCCTGTTAATTACATCCTATTAATTAGCAAGAGTACTAATAATACCTACATAATACGTCCTATTATGTACGTAGTTATCATGAAGCAATAATCCGATGACATCGCAAGCACATGTGTTACATTCTTAGGATGTATTTTAAAACAACTAGAGCTTTTATGTCACCCCAATATGTCGCAACAGGCGGTGCCTTTGAACATGTCCCACGCGCCATCCAAGCTCGAATTTAAGTGATAAACAAAGATCTCTGGTGCTTAAACTTTGATCACAAGGGTTCACATTTTGCTATAACAATAGATATATATAACTGAGCGATTTTCGCATCTAGTCATTAACTTCAACGTTGCACTTGCTACAGTATCAACTCAATTCTCAGCATCATGAAGTAAGTTTTGCATAGGCATGGGCAGCATAAGCATCATGCACGTGCGTTGTTCATGAGTGACAGTTTTCAATCAGCTCCACGATTCCCGTTCACACTACTGTATTAGTGTTTTTATCTGCATAAAATGATTTATCCAAAAAAGTGTGAACATAGCGGTACGATCTTATAAAACTTCTGTAGCGTACAACACAACCACATGTTTACCTGAGACATTTGATATTGCTGAATCGGAAGTCAGGGTTTCAAACTTTGCCTTAGAATAATATTATTAAACTTCCTAACTAAGTTTTCGGTGAGTTATAATTAGTGACTGGGAAAAGCCCTAAGCGCAATCTAAATGTTTCAGAGGAGTACACTCGCATTTGCGATTTTCGAACACCACAGCCGTTACTGATCATTTTTATTACTTGCAAATATTTGTTTGAAGATGTGACCTACCTCCCGTTCTAGTGTAATTCAACGTAGAAAACTTGACCTGTGCAAAGTTACATAAAAAATTGAGTTTCTAAGCATAGTATATGCGCGGCACCTGATCGGGCCACGTAAAAATTGCTGGAGACAAAAAGTGTTGAGAGATGGCATTGACTACTTTACTTGACATAAAACTACATAAGTAATTATTTTGGTTTTATAAATGCTTTACTTTGCCAGTTACTGAATATTACTTCGCATTGTCGACAAATTTCAGTTGAGTTTAATATTTCTAAAGCCTTGACAATTTCTGCGTTACCTACAGTAGGATTGTTGAGAGCAAGAGTACATAATAGCTTCTCACTCTATATAGAAGAGAATAATCTTCTATAAAGAGTGAGACGCTATTATGTACTCGTGTTGAGAGTAAACCAAACAGACCACACAGACTAGCAGACGCATTAAATGAGCACATATACACGTCTCCCCACCCCCCGTCCCGCTTACATACATGTCTCCTTAGTTCACTGACAAAGGATTATAACTGAATTATATAGGTCTGACAACCTATTGTATACGTATTACATTATATGTGAGAAACTTTCATTACCTTTTGCACGTATTAAATTCATAAATTTCGTCACCAATAGGAAGTGTCGACAATGCGCACGTTCACCGTTTCAGAGCCATCGTGTGTGTAGTGTCTGTGCTGGTAGCGGTTGCCTCAGCTGAGTGGGGCGGGTGTCAGTACGTGGTCGGCTGGTGCAATGAAGGTTACTCAGGGGCCTGCTACAACGACGAGTGTGGCCACCCCTGTGATCTCAGCAAGAAGCACAACTGCGGCGGTAATTGCATTAGTCTCACACAGAGTTGGACACGGGGCGGGCGGGGCAGAGGTCTTGCGCCGCGGGGATTTAGGATTTTGTACTGTACCAACTTACTTTTTGAAGTTGTCGTGTTTTTTGTGCTACTCAGCAGTAAAAACATTCAGGCTATACCATATTCAGCAACTGACATACCGTGAAGTCAACCAAGCCAGCATAACGGACAATGAATTTGAAAGCATAGTTCAATTTTAATTTCAAGTAAAATATTTTCAATTTCAATACCATTATCAATTTTTGACCAAATTATTTTCAATTTCAATACCACATTCTTAGGCTAATTGTTTTCGATTAATAATAAATACTGAAATTGGATGTGAAGTGAGTTTCAATGATTAAATGAAATAATTGAAACAACCCTACAGGGGGGTGTCATGTTATGCTAGCAAACATGCAACGTTTGAGCAAAAGACTTCTAAAGTTGCCGGTCCTAAGCCACCGAAATAATGAGTTTTTGTTGGTGAATTGAACGAAATCAGATTTGGGGATGTGAACCACATCATCAAAAAGTGCAACATATTTTGGCTTCTGGGGGCTGCGCTCCTCGACACCCGCAAGCTGCGGCTTCCGTTGCGACCGTCTTTTGAAAATTTTGGTACCGCCCCTGGCTACCAATGTGTACTACCTTGTTTTCAAAATGTTAATCTACCCCTCTTATTATATTAGATTGATTGGAATGAGTCAAATATTGATTGAACGACTTAGCAAAAAACCTTTGCTAAAAACTTACTATTGTCTTAGTCGGCTACAAAAATCTGCGGGGTGGGGCAGCAAAAATCCGCCCCGCGTTTAACTCTGCTTTCGCAGTTTTATATTCTCAGCCAAATGTCGACAAACATCTTATGCTAAAGTTGCACCAAAAATTCGTGAACCTTGAGTTGACGCAAATGGTGCGTTTTTGTGATATGTATGTGCTCTTGATGTTGAAACGAGTTCTCATTCTAACGATGATGGCCAATTTTTTTCTCAGAGGCCACCAATTTTTGAATATATCTTATCTACGTTACAGCTAAATATGAGACAATTGTGTGCCTGAGAATTTATCAAAATTAAGTCGTCAGGTCAACAGTCACATCGACTGCATAACTTCATACTAACAATACCCCATGCTGCAAATGTGCTGTAGAATCATTTTGCACTTTGCAAAGTGCGGAGTTAAAGTATTGGTATGGCTTTTGGAGCGCAATAGCATAATATCAGCTACCGACTTCTCTAAAGCTTACAATTGTAATTTATTTTGATTATTTGATTGTAATTTATTATTTGATTTAGGTGTGAAGTTAAGTCAGCATAAACTTAACATAGGAATTTAACTAATCTGAAGGAATCTAGTAAGTTCTCACATACAATTGCTGCTATTATAATGTACACACTATCTACATATGTGTAATAAATAGACTCACAAGCATGGCAGTTAACTAGAACCATATTGCACGTTATCTAAATACCTACATTGAGTTAGAGTTGTGATTCAACTTTGATATTCTAGATTCCACAGGCACCGGCACTGGCACTGGGACTGGAACTGGGACCGAAACTGAGACTGCGAGTTGCAAACGTAAGGAGAATTGTGCTGACAAACAATCAAATGTTGTTACAACCATTTAGGGGGCTAATAGCGTTTTGAGGTGTTTTTTGGAAACCATAGCGTAGCGTTTACAAACTCAAAAGCGGTCACTTGCTTTAAGTAGAACAATATCTTACCTATGTAAATATATACCACATATTGAAACTTAACCTTTGAATTTGTTTCCAGTAGATGCGGTTACTTAAAGGTCCATTTCGAAATATTAGTATGTTTTACAAAAAGTTTGTGCCACAGCTCTGAATCATACAATTACCTAGTGGGGCTGAAACTTGGTGAGGTTTTATTATCTATTCAAAATGGTATATATCGGAACAGATGCAAATTAAATAATAATTTGAGATCGCGGTAAGCATTGAATTTTGGTTTTGATTTTACCAAAAGACTGCTAAATTTTAATGAGCCACTTTAGTCATGCACTGTAATAGGTAGTTGACGATAAAATCAAGTATACCAAACTAAACTTTAGAGTAACGCAAAGGGTATTGGGGAGTTATGAGTTGGCCTTTGGCAAGACTATTGTGTTGAGGTTTAGCGGACTTGGCCAAATTCCGCCAAGAGTCTCTAGACGCGACCAACGCCTACCGCGCCAAGCACCACGCCGCCCCCCTCAAGAGCACTGCGGAACTGGACCAAATGGCTCAGGCTCACGCGGAGAAGCTGGCCGCCGACAACAAAGGCCTGGTCCACACCGATAACAGCTATGGGGAGAACCTATACTATTCATGGAGCTCGGGCACACCACGAGTCACTGGTACGTACAACCAAGAGTACATAATAGAATTAATACATTTTAATACATAATATTATGTACGCTTGATACAACCCAATGCAAGCACACATACGGATCATTCACAAGTTGTATACAATCATAATACAAAAAACAAACACAACAAACTTTGAGATGAGTTATTAAGCGATTAAATTTCAATTTAATTTAAGGAATTTGTAAATAGAAAACTGGCAAAAATGCCTCACCAATGCTACTCCCCACAGTTTGCAGCCAGTAGTGTCCGGATTATATGTGCGAGAGCACTTAAAACATTAGGCTATAAAATTGAGTTCATCACTTTTCAATGCGATTCAAAGCAAGATTTTGCAGAGCATTTAGTAAATATCAGGTGCTTGGAAAATCTCCGGTTATTTTCCACAAATTACAGAAATTTTTTCGGAAGTTTACAAACGTTTTATGGAAACCCTGCTGACTCTACTCCTGAACGCAGTACTTTAAGTAATTAATAGTCTAACTATTGTTATTACTACTCCTACTCATGTTTTATAATTTGTTTATACATTAAAACATACACCGTAATGAACATCAACGTTCATAGCTTTGAAGTTATGTACCCAGCCTGTTGAATAAGTCAGAATTTGCTGTCACACTTTGGGTATATATTGTGAGTTTAGGCAGTACGGCAATTGATAACTGGTATTCGGAGGAGAAGGATTATGACTACGAGAATGGAAAGTCCGCCACCGGGGCCAAGATTGGTGAGAAACATAATACGTTTGCGATCAGTTTAGGCTATTCTATAGCACGTGCACACTGCACAGTTGGCCTTAGTTTAAAGTCAGCCAAAAGCCACTTCTATCATACGTGCACAGTTGGACTTTACTACGAAATAGGCGAATACCATCTTCTGTAGTACGTGCACAGTTCAATAGTTGGGAAATTTTGTCGCTTTTTCACCAGAAAGCCGTGTCAATGCATCGTTTCTAATATACAATATTTCTAATACAATTTCTAATATACAATATTATTATACCTTTCTGGTTGTAAGTATCTTCTTTTTGCAACATACGTAAACATGACAACAATGGCTTTAACCTGGCCAAGCACAAGTTTGTGAATATTGTCTTGAGTTTCAGGGCACTTCACGCAGCTGGTTTGGCAAGCCACAACGGAAGTCGGCCATGGCATTGCCTTCTCCTCAGACTGCCACACCGTCTACGTGGTTGGCAACTACAACGTGGGGGGTAACGTGCCCGGAGCGTACACACAGAACGTCAAGCGGATTTGAAATTGTGCATTACTAAATATTGTGTCACCGAAATGCCAATAAAACCTTATTGAACTTACTTCTAAAGTGATACTAAACTGATCAGCATCTACTAAAAATACATATATCATTCTATAAGAATAATC
This sequence comes from Trissonchulus sp. WLG1_4, assembly GCA_030248245.1. NCBI lineage: Eukaryota > Metazoa > Nematoda > Enoplea > Enoplida > Ironidae > Trissonchulus > Trissonchulus sp. WLG1_4. The sequence continues at coordinate 50,885 of JASANF010000341.1, forward strand.
AATACGTAAAAATGGTGTCAATACGTAGTTTCTTCAGTATTTCTGATTAACCCATCAAATTGTGGACGCTATACCAAAAAACCATATTCTGACAATTACTGAAAATTTTTCTAAAGGCTTAACTTTAACTAAACATAGTTTTTTGACTAAAATTATACCTTCAGTCTACTTTGTATTGCATATTACGTAATATTAAAGCGATAGCATTGACATAAAAGAAGCATTGGCTTAAAAGATAAAGAACATAAATTTTCATAATGTATTAAGACAACTAGATAATTTTGATGTCACCCCAATATGTCGCAACTAGCGGTGCTTTTGAACAAGCCCACGCGTTATCCCAGCTAGAATTAAGTGATAAACAAAGATCTTTTGAGCTGAAATTTTGAGCATAATTCACATTTTGGTACAATTATGTATAATCGATTTCGCATTCATTCAATTACTTCAACGTTGCCTCCAACCATTGAAGAGTAGCGTGTAGCTCCGTCGCAACATCATTTTACATTTACCTCAACGGGTTGGGTATGGATAGTCATGCTTAATCGCTGGCAGTTCTCACGTGATAGGCTGAGCGTCCACAATAGCCTTCACAACTAAGCGGCGAGTAGGTATTGTCCAGCTCCTTGGCAATTGCCGGTTCGTCTTTCATAACTTCGAGGTCAAGTGCGTCTAGTTTTTGAAGGTACATCTGCAGTCGCATCGCTTGCAGGTGTTCAGCTAAACCGGGTTCCGGATAGCGATCAAAGATTGTCCTTCTTTAACGTCGCGGTAGGCGTTCATGCGCAGAGCCTGTTGAGGTTGTTTGGCTTACATGCGAACCAAAGACGTAACGCGCCAGTACTTGAATAAAATTAGCGTCAATGAAAATACAGCCACCACAAAAGGAGCAAACCGCGGCAAAAACCAACCTGCAAAAAATGACAACCCAGTAAATAAATACAAGAAAAATTGGGGATGCCCAGTTCCTTATAATGCACTTTCATTGAGTGAACAAGCACGTCTTGCCAGTAAAGTTGAAACAATTTTCGATAGATTTCGTTACGACATGCTCAGGTACAATGCCGAGGATATTCTTCGAATATAAAACGCGGCACCAAATTTGTTGAAGCCAACAAATTTAGTATATGAGCCGCTGAATGTTTTTCTAGCAGCAGTTTGCTTTCAGACTAGAGTTCGCAAGCGGGTCGGGTCGGGTCGGGTCGGGTCGGGTTGGGCCTTCACGGGTCGGGTCGGGTTGAGATTTCACGACCCGCGGGTTGAGCGGGTCAGTTCGGGTCAAAAATTTGGGTATAAATCCTAGATTTGACGTTAAATTTTGCCATTTTGACGGTTTTCTCGAGCTAATGGACTCTAGCACAATGACTAGTACTAGACTGCAGATTCGCTGAGCGTATTACCTACATATCACGAAAAACTAACAACAGAAAATTGACAAGAAAGTTTTGTATTTGAGAGTTTGTATAGCAGCTTGACCAAAAGTCGGGTTGGTTCGGGTCGGGTCGGGTCGGGTCGGGTTGGAATCTATGTCGGGTCGGGTCGGGTCGGGTCAAAAAATGTCGACCCGTTGCGAACTCTATTTCAGACTCTGACAGTTTTTCAAGCTAAAAAGATCATGTGCAAAAGATCTTTTATAATCAGCAGAACACAAACCTAAAACCGTGTGTTAGAAGCGTGTTGTGTGCCAATATCAGTTGCATAAGTACCTAAAGTATGACCAAAAACTACGATGACGTGTTTTTGCGACTACTCGCTGTATATACTCTTGGGGTGGATTTCACAAAGGTGGTTTTACTAAACCATGGTTTTACGTACGTTTTTATACGATTTGCACATAATTTAATTACAAAATATAGCATGATTCATTACGAATTTCGTACATTTTCTTAAACCATGGTTTTAGCTCAGCTGAAATTTCAGCAAAACCAGCAGGTTTCAAATTTCAACTGCGCTAAAACCATGATTTAAGAAAAACTACGAAATTTATAACGAAGTATCAGAGTATCAGACGATATTTCGTAATTAAATTATGTGCAAATCATATAAAAACGTACGTAAAGCCATGGTTTAATAAAACCACCTTTGTGAAATCCACCCTTGATGTTTTAATTGTGTTCCATTCATACATAACGAAATCACGTGTTTAGTTTTCCATCAGAGTACAGCAAGTTTTAATCAGACTTTAATTCAGCCGCAAACAATATTGTCACAGCTAAATTGGATGCGTCGCCGTCCCAAAACGCAAGCCTTGCCAATGGCTCTTAGATGTTAGCATGTACTGATACCGGCGCGCTGATATTCAATTTAGGAAACATTCTTACAACAGGTTACGTTATATTATTCTCTACTGTGTCTGTGTGCAAAAGTTTTGACCAGTTGACAAACACCCACACACACTCAAACTTGCAATGCAACCACAATAATGCTAGCGTGATAGCCATTATACATATTCACTGCACGTTATATGCTCAGATCCACGATTCACAGTACAGTACAGCACACACACGCTCACACACATAATGTATTTTTAGGACGTACCAATTTTTACACAGCAGTTAACACAGTGAGCACGAGATACGTGCTAAAGTCAGCGTTTGTATTATTTCAATGACACCATTTCAATGTGTATACTAAGGGCAACTCTTGTTTTTAACGGAATGGGCTACCTTTATCAGTAAAAATTCCATTTGCCTCAATTTAATTTGTTTCATTTTACTTCAAATTTGCACATATTGTAGCCACCGTAAAGGCGCATCGCAAAAGTAAAACAAGCAAGGTTAACTATTTTTTAGATAGATTGCGTTCTGACTTGCTTGTTGTGCTTAGGATAGTCTTCTAATATAAAACGCGGCACCAACACTTTTTTGAAACCAACATATTTCATTAAACTTGTCAATAACATTGGGAGTCTTAAGCCAAGAGTGTCACCAGTTAATAGCCAAAAATCAGAAAATTAATATATTCCGTCTGCTAATCAGACTGCAAAACCTTCGGAAGATTTTGTTTCATAGTCATGTATGTCGCTAACATTTTGTCTGCAGTTTCCAAAACTATGTTGCAGACATGCAGTTTATGGAGTGAATTTTAATACACACTTAGTTCTATTTTACTAGGCGTCAGCATGGTGTAGTGGTTTAGATGTTGTACTCCTAGACCGAAGGCTGTTGGATCGATGCCTGGGAAAGCATTTTTTGTTGGTTTTTGACCATACCTGTAACGGCGGAAATTGGAAAGCCAGTACATTAGCAGAAGCAAGCCAGCAAAGCACTTAATATACAGGTCACATGTAGGTGACGGGTGCGATTTGACGGAGGCGGACGTGTAAAACGCGCTTAGCACATGAGCACTTTAGCGTTCGTTAGCAGCACACTCAGAATACAGGATCAAAATTAAAGACCTGTTGGCTGTGACCCAACAGGAACAAGAACGTTATGCGAGTAGAGTTTAGCGTATTTTTGATTGATTTCGTTGCGAACTTTGTTACAGTGCTGAGGATAATCTCCGAATATAAAACGCGGCACAAAGCTTATGTAAGTAAAACTAACACTTTTAACTTGTCAAGCTCAACCAACGGCTTGTAGGCTACCCAACTGCTGACTACCCAACTGCTGACGCGCTGATAAATAATCAGTGAAACAGTGCTGCGAAAGATCTTGTCTACTATATTGTCAATAAATGGAGGAGAAATTCTTACAGAAAAAAACAGCATCACCTTCAGAATGACACAGGGGGGATTTGAACCACGCATCTCTGGATCTGCAGACCAGCGCTTTAGGGTTGATCTACTGCGCCGAAGATGAGCTGTCGTAAATGTCTTTAAGTACTCTAAGGGGCCTATCTTACTTCACAACATATGTGCACAAATTGCCAGCACTTGAATGAGGCCGCGCTGTGTGCTAATATTGATCATCAGTATATGTACTCACTCTCACGGGTTTTCAACGCTGAGCTGATGATATACAGCACCCCCATCAACACACACACAATATTAGCACACACCATGAACACACACGCTCACACATATAATGCATTTTACGACATACTGATTTTTACAGTACAATTAGGCAAGTCTAACTTTACAGAACATAAAATTTACTGAACCGATTTGCACAATTTTGGTACCAATGGACTTCTATTGACCCCAGGACTTCAAAAATTCAAATTTACACTATTACATTATTTTTAAAATTTAAATTTTGATTGTTTTGCAAGATTTTTGTGTCTAGTTTTTTGGTGGTCCGAAACCACAACATTTATTCTTGGAAGACTGTCACTCAAAGGGTTAAAAGTGCAATAAATGTTTTATGTTACAAGGTTTTCAAACGCCTCTTGAAAAACAGCGATTTGGCTAGCTACTCATAGTCAATTAGTAAACAATAATTTGCCTAAATTAGCTGTCAGCAGCTGTGACAATTTTCAGCATATATTTCAGCTTAGACAGTTTCGCGATGCAATTCTGGTGATTTCCAGATAGCTACGTATTGACTGAAAAACTTATAGCAAGACTACTGCTAATTTTCTGAATCAAGTGGAGAACCTTTAAAAGAGACAATTCAGCTTAGCCGCCAATAGTTGTTTCAGATACAGTTTTTGCCTAAAGCAGCAGATTATAGCTGCAGTCAGCATTGACTATTTCATCACTTGTGCGGATTCGACACAAATATAGCTTGCCTGTGTGAAACACCACCCTAAAACAGATCAGGTCAGGCTAAAAAATAATCACTGCCTAATCAGTACTCTAGAATAGCGTTTAGTCAGCGTTTAAGCACTTGATTAGTTAATCACTCGTTCGTGAGCGTTTTCATATGAAAAACGGCTGACCAGCCAGCTTGCATGAAAACACACACTCAGATACGTGAATAAAAAAATTCTAAAATACTCATTAAGATAGTAAGGGTGTTTAGCAAGCATTTAGCCAATGATTGAGTTAGTTAGTCGCTAGTCGCCCTTCTAGACTTTCATCCATTATGTCCTAGCCAAATATTTGGTAATCTTTTGAGGTTGTAGGCTACAAACACACTAGACTTTCTGACGCAGAAAATTTTGAATACCTTAAAAACAAAGTTACAGCTGATGCCGCCTGTGCCATAGCGAGTTTTCAGCAACCTATTTAGAGGCCATAACGGTGGCTTCATGCAAAATGTGCGAGACTCAAGCTATAATAGATGCGGCTATAATGAAAATTTCGACACCTGCAAATTTTCCATTGAGCTTACAAGTGATGTAGGATAACATTACGCTAAAACATTCACTCTTTTTATCAGCGTTAGGCTAGGATATAAATCATTGTCATTTTGTGTTTATGCTGATATTGTTTCTATCGCATGTCCTCACTAGACTCGTTGAATAAAACGATGGAAAAACATGGATTGGAAAAATGATAGACAAAACAAAAAGAAAAACGCATGTACTGTCGATTCGCTGCATGAGAAATTTATTGTTGCGCGAATTTTGTGACCGAAAACTAGATATTAACAAGTTTGCTTCGCTTGATAACCGCAGAGACAAAACACAGCAGACGGCTCAGGTTGCCCGACTTCGTCGGTTTAACCATACGGTGTAAACGCTACTGAGCAGTGGTCAACTGTTCAATTTTAAAACTTATAAAACGAACTGTGTCTATTGTGAAGCGGAACAGGGATGACTGTTTGCGATTACAGACTGCAGATGTTCGCAAATTTTTTTAAAAGGCTGTTGCTACGTTTGCTTAAAACAATCGACCCACATACAGATGCATACTTGGCTATTTAGTATGAAATCGCGATCGCTAAGCTATTGACAAAGATTTCAAATCGAAAAATAGTTCAGGCAATATTCAAACACGCGGGTTTCAGATCTCAAATTCTAAACGTCACTAACTGCGTGCTGAGAACTAGAAATAGCCGCTAATGGCAGAGATTAACCCGGCATTTACAGCTATTTCCAATCAAAACACGGCTATAGCGCTAGCAGACAAGTTGAGGGGGACGTTGACCTTGAACGGTTGTAAAAAATGAGCTATTGACTATAGTACGATAAAATTACAATGGTACACTGTTTTTGTTGGCAGGGGGAACTAATTAATCATGGTAGCAAAGGGAGCAGTAAAAAACATTAAGCTATAAAGCAGTCATGTTGCTACATATAACTTGTTGGCAGGAGTGTGTTAATGTGTTAGTAACGATTTCGACGATATAACTTTGAAGCACGTTTTTGTCGCAATTTTGAAACTCACAGCAAAAACGCAATAATTTTTGTAAACTAGACTAAAATTGTGATGTTGGTTTTTTTTTTATTTGTCAAAATTCTTAGTTTGAGGCTAGCTACTAAACAGTAAGGCTTACTTGGCTTACTAAACAGTAAGCCAGCGTGGTAGCTAGTCTTATCTTGTACATTTTGAACTGAATAAAATATTATTTGTGTATATTTTGATCTAGTTTCATAAAATTATGGTTACTTTTAGACTAGTTTACTATTCGCTTCAAAAAAAAGATGTTGCTACATATAACTTGTTGGCAGGAGTGTGTTAATTGCAGCTGTGTTTTTATAACACGAGGGTTCCTTAATTTTCACTTTGCAGCAGTCAAAGGGGGTATTGAGTTGAGGTGGTAGTTACGTTTTCGACAGTTTTATTAACTTGCTATAACTTTTGATTGACTCACTGAAATTAGTAGCTGTCTTTTTCATGTTAAATAACCTGACTAAAAATACACTTATGCACATTATTTAGCTTAAATCTGTAACAAGCTTATCAGCAGACACTGATAAAGTAGTCGAATTTTGTAAATTTTTTCATTTTTCATTTTTGCTTGGAAAATTGACAGTTTAATCCCAACTAATTCTATTCTTTGCACCAACATAGACAATAACGGGGTTAATTTTAATGTTCAGTTTGGTGCATTTATATGATGCAGAAAAGAAGACAAGAATCTTCAAATTTAAATTTTTTCGAATTTTGGAAAATAAACAAATTTTTAAATCTATTTATTTCAAGCAATACGGCGAATTACAACAAATAAAAAATTGACACATCAGAAATTGTCTAGAAAACATGTAAAAGAACGCATGATTGCAATAATCGAGACTTGAAATTTAGTCCACGGAAGTACAATTTTAAAGAAATCCGCGAGTGAATTTGAAGCAAAATTTAAGCTAACAAAATTTTTGAATTTTTAGCATAAGGTACACACATATGTTATACCGCGAGCCACGGGGCTCTTGGAGTTTGGGCCGAAAAGGCGAGGGCCAGAGGGCAGAATTGACCGTGCGCCCGAGCCCAAGTGGAACGCGCTATAACGGCGAAAACCGGGGCAAAGTGCCCTAAATCGCTCAGAAATCTGCCCTAACTAGGTCCGGGGCACACACACGAATTCCCCGACAAATAGCCACAAAGCCCTCAAGGGCTACTACAGTCAAAAGGCCCTAAGAAGCCCTAAAAAGGCAGTTTTTGAGATTCAGAATTTTATTTAAAATTGAAAGTTTTATTCAACATAAAATTAACAAACCATTTTATAACGAGAGAAAATAACAAAAAGCTATCTTAAAACATGTACCTAGCTCAGGGGACCTAGCCCTAGTCCTCACTGACGCGCACACCTAACTACCTATCCCCTGTTCAAACGTGAGCGCGCCTCCCCCCTTCTCTTGGAAAAACTGTGACTGCCGTGAGCCAGTCACACATGAGTAGAATATATAATTTTGCAAAGCGGCCAGTTTGAACTCAGGCTACGTCCCCCTTTCCGAAACAACATCCAGAATAATAAACGAATTAAAATAATAATTTTAAATATTAAATTTAGATACTATTATTAGCGTGAAAAGTATAATTTATAAAAGTATGCATAAAAGTCTATTCACATGACACGTCATTGCTCAAAAACGTGTAAGCCTACAATTTAGGTATATTAAAGCGCTGGCAGCCTTTCTATTGTTATAAAAACTATAGAGCAATAAGCGGAGCGCTTATTCATGCGCGAATACCGCCAATTTGGAAAGTACGTAAAATACGTAACATGACGAACTGTGACGTGTGAATAGATGCATTTAAACGCGGTTTTAGACTAATTTTGACATTCTCTTGTTGCGGAAAAGTCTACCCCGAGTAGGGGGTAGCCCTAGTGATACAACACATATAGGTGCCAAATTTTAAACAAAATCCTTCCAGTAGTTGTCAAGCTTTGCGGACTGTTGTGTAATGTACTATATTTCAACAAGAAATGTTATATAAATGTGACGTAATCTCAAAAAGCGAAACGCGGAAGGAAAAGTTTTGGCATCTAAATTGAAGGTTTTTGACATGCCCGTGTGTCATTTTTTTCAATAAACGGCCGTTTTGACTGGCTACTACTTTGGCTAGCTAAACATAAAATTTACAAAAAATTGTCGTCACTGACTGAAAAATCTTTTCTGTATAAATTAAAAATGATTGTTTCAAGCTATTTTAGCAAGCGTTTATCTCAAAATATTTAATAGTTTTCGAAATTAATATGCGTATTATTGTTATTCATTGAAAATAAATCGTAAGTTGTCAAGTTTTACTCCTGCAAAACTCTCGAGAACAATACTACCACCTTAATCAGTTGATAAGATATGAGCTGTAAAATTAGTAATGGCGCAAACATCAGAAAAAGTGGAATGGGGTGGGCAAGTATTGCGCTAAAATTACAAATACAACATAATGGAAATAGCCGTATGAATTTTGTCTCTGTTCCCGTTTAAACGCGACAACTACTCGCGATGCTGATTTGTTAAAGTTTGGTCTTACTTGCATCGGTTTGTGACATTTAAGATACAATTTGGGGCTTAGCAGCAATGGGCTTTTTAATTTTTTTCAGGATGGGCTGTTTGTAACAGTCGTAAGCATTTCTCAACTCAATGTGACCTTTTTTACTATGTTTAATTGTCTCTACATATGTATAAAACCGGTTTTAAATAAAGAATCATATTTCGTTCGTACCAGTGGCGCCGGATCCTAATATCTGATGTTGTGTACTATGTATCTAATTATAAACCATAACAAGTTTAGGTTAAGCTTCAAGTTGTTAAGGTGAATATTTTATGGATGTCAACAGAGATCGCATGGTGTGATGCACACAAAGACGTTGTAAACAAGTGTTAGCATAATCAATACCTACATAGATTTATATATTTATACATACAATACGTTTATACATTTATATCTAATAGAAATGTTTTGCATAGAAATACTGATGTTTGAATTTTGCTATCACAGTAATTGTTATATATTGGACCATGAAAACCACAAAAAGGAGTCGTGTAAACAAGTGTTAGCCTAACTGATATCTAGATATTTATAGAAATAAAAAATGTTTTGTATAGAAATAATGATGTTTGAATTTTGCAATCAAAGCAAAGGTTAATTTTTTAACCATGAAAAGGCTTAGCTACAGTACGTATTTGTATAACGTACGTATTTATTCCGTATTTTGACGTTTGTTTGAAATGTTTCTTTTCAAATATAAGCATTCATTTTTGTTATTTTGTAAAATCTAAAATTCTACTTAAAACATAGAATCTAAAATCAACAGAATAGAATAAACAGTGTTAGTGTCAGTTAGAGTCAGTGTTAGTTTCAGCCTTGCGTTGTTTTTCGAATGCCGCAAACGTGATTATAGGTTGTTAAAAAAGCTTCAATGTGAATTTTGTGACTCTGTTAGTCTGTTACATCTTAGTGCCCCGTCCAAACTAGTATTTGGTCTTTACTGTGCTCAGAACCAGTGGTAAGAAATAAATTTATCCGCCACAGTTACTGCGCAAAATGGCTTTTTAACTATTAAAAGTAACATATAATGCATAAGCAATGCAGGATGCGGATGTAGAACGCGTTTTGAGAGTCCATCTTCGAGAACTAAGTTTGCATCTACATGTGCTGATCAAACTTTTTTGGAACAAAGAAAAACCAGCTTAGTGAAGTAGCACAAACTTCAGACAAAAATGGTGCAGTGGCACCTAATATTTCTATGTTCAGTGTTAAATTAGATGAATCTTTTAACAATTGGCAAGAACGATTTGAGTTGCATTCAGAAAGCTATGGTTGGACAGAAGCCAAGAAAACAAAAATTACACACTTATTTACACCACAAGGCTTTAGAACATTGAAAAACTATCAGGATCCATTATGTAGCCAAACTGAAATTTTATTGCAATAATAAACTTAGACAGAAAAACAAAATAATCACAAAACATGGCGGTTGCTACGCGCAATTCAGCGAAGATATATCCATATAGGACCACCAATTAAGGTGGTAGTTCATTTTTGCAGCTTTTTTTTATTGTTATATTTTGTAATAACAAGTCTTGTGCGTCTCGTATGTTAACGTGTTAAATTACGCGTTTACACTACGATCTGACATATACTGCGTAATAATCAGCAGGAAGTACCCAAGCTGACTTCTCATATGCGCTGTTGAACGTACCCCAACGTTTGTTTCAAAACAATAGTTCCTTTTCTAGACAAACAAAAATCGACAACACGCAGTGTTTATAGTTACATTAGAAATGCTAGTGTAACATTTTTGCGCGGCCGCCTCAGCGGCCGTGCATACTAAATTCAGTCAATGCACTGAAACTGAAAATGCATGTAAATCATGCTCAGTTTCAGTGCATTGAATTGCACTGCTGATATCACATCAGCATGCCTGCTGATGGATGCGTTGTGTGTGCGTGTGTATGTGTGCGTGCTTTGAGTGTGTGAGTGGACTGCAGTAAGATTTGGTAACGTAAAATTGAACTGCATGAATTGTGTTCGTAGAAAGTAGGTATGTACTGTGTAGTTAAAGAGATGGCGAAGTGGCATATACAACTTTTATTTGAGACAGATTGTATGCAAATGTTGAAACGGAGCAAGAAGTACACAAGAACAAAAGCGGAAATACCAACACACTGACAAATAGGTATTCGACACAGGTATCAAAGATCAATCTTAATCTTAATGCGACTATTTTGAAAAAATGCTACATATTACTAAAAAAACAAGAACTGTAAATTGTGCCATCTGCAAAAGTAGCAAATATCGAAAATATTACAGTAGTAGCATGCATGTGATTTAAAGTTTTGTCGATTGCCACCAAGCCCCAATTATTACTGTATATAAGCTGTGTGAGTGACAAGGCAACTGTCAGCTACGTGTAGTATAAACACGCCAGTCAATCTAATATGAGTTAACACGGGTACGTAATATAGATTTTTTACAATGCTCCGTGCAATGAGTTTATTGCAGGAGGGTAACGCCCACATAGTGACTTAAGCTTTCACTACATTTGAAAATATAGTTCTGGTACCGCATTTCCGCAAAAAAGCCGAGTAATCGAGTAACCAAGTAATCGAGTTCAAAAGCAAACTGTATGTATATACACCTATGTACGTCGAACGTTATCAGTCAACAGAAAGTTTGTTTTCTGCATAATTCAAATAGTTTTGAGTACCCGAGCCAGTTTAAAAAATGTGATAAAGACTCGATCAAAGTTGAACCTTTGTATTACACAAGCATAGTACTGCAACAAAAATAATTAGCATGCCGCGCTTAATTTTACCGATACGGTAAAATAATACTTGCTGTGGTCATGTAGAAAAAATTTACGCTCGTCAACAAAAGTGCTTGTTATAATATAGATAAATACTGCAAAGGCTAATAGTCAGTCGTCTTTTTTAATAAATTCTTTCCTTTTTTCATTGCATACAGCTGTGACCATAAAAACTTGAGTCACACAGTCCCGCCATCAAAATTAGCTTTTCTTTGTTTTTCTTGTTCAACATCAACACCTGAGTTTAGCAATCTTTTAGCAGTTCCCTTCAACAGATATTCTTTTTGAAAGTTTTATGCAAGCCAAGCCAACATTGAAAAACTTTTTCCATTAGTTCTTTTCCTTTCCGTCGCTGTTTCGGAAAATACCAACAATTTTTTTTAGTTTCTTCAGTCTATTTTTACTTCAAGCTAGTCAAAGCATTAAATAACTAAAACAAAACAGCTTCGTTTTCTTAAATACAAAACAACTTGCCTACACAGGTAATACACGATTTAGTTTTGGCTTCTTAATGTACAACATGTTCTAAAAGTTTCTCGGCCGTCAAGAACTAGCATAAAAGTAGAATTTCAAACTTCCCAAAACTAAAAATTTCAAACTTCCCAAAACTAATGACAACTCACATTTTCTTAAGGTAGTTGTGAACATAGCAATCTTCGCCAGCCGCCTTTGTGATCTTCGTTAGCCAGACCATAAGTTTGAGTGATCATGACATCGTATTCAATTTTAATTCACAGTTCTTTCACTTAGGTACTGTAATGCGGTGAGATTTTTTTCAAACGTAAAAAGCGTCAAAAGTAGCTTTATTTTTACTTGTTTTAAAAAATTAAAAAGCCGTGCAATGGCAAAAATTTTTTGCGCATCTAGTGGTGCAAAAAGCAAGTTTCTACAATTTGCCGTTCCAAAAGGATGATTGTTATTATGTTTTTCATGAAAATAAGGATAGCATAATACATTTAACAATTACTGAATCAATTTACAAGCGGTCTGTTGCATATTATCAACCAACTTATTTTTTACAAAATTGCATTTTCTCAAGTGTTGATAACACTCATAGCGTATACATCAACTATTTTGGCGAAGCTTATCAGCTCAACTTTAGGCATTTTTCCATATATTTCATTATTTCTTCGCTCTGGTAAATAACGTCCGCATACTGTCAATTAATTTATACATATGTCACATTCATGTGTTGTGCAAGTTGTAGTATGCCAAACAAAGCATACTGATTCATCATATTTTTACTTTGACTAAAATTTTGCATCAAATTTTATAAAGAAGTCAAGAAAAAGCAGTTTTTATAACTTTAGTGGACTCTAACTAAATAAACATTCAACCTTTTCACTCAATTCGAAACAGGTATCAGGGAAATTTAATTGGCTCCTGTTATATCTGCTTTCTTTGCATTCCCATGAACCCTTTAGGAGATTCGTTAGTTCAACTAAAATCACTCACTGTGCTCAGAAATGACAAATTTTTCAAAAATTTTAAATTTCATTAACTAGGGCCTCATTGGGTTCATTTAATATTACACTAAGCACAGTTTGTCCTTAAGGGGGGGCTACCTGAATAAGTAAAAATTTTAGGTTCTCCGATTCACTTCAAATTTCCACACAATGATGCCCCAGGAAAAACGCATCGCAGATGTAACAAACTAGAACGAATGCTTTTGCCAATTTTTTTACTAGGGGCTCCCAAAAATTCAATTTTACGTGTAAATCATAGGCACAAAAAAAGCTTTTGTGCTCACAAAGCGTTTCTTTACTCGAAATTTTTGTTAATACTGACGAAGCTGATTTTTACATGATTCGATAGCCTAATGTCATATCTCAACCTCTATGATCCATTTTTTAAATTTTGCCCATGGCCTGAGCAGCAACGCCAAATGTAAAATCACTCAAATTTGGCGTGCCCAAAAAACAGCCTTTTTTCACATTTCGCCCTCGATTTTAAAATTAAAAACACATATCAAAAATCCGGATCATACGATTTTGCGCATGCATGTGGGCTGCTACTATGCCAAGTTTCAGCCTGATTAGCTTGATGTGGTTTGTGTTAGTACTGCTCAACTAAGGGCTACTTTCAGGCTTTTTTGCGTACTTTTGCCTATGTAAATACACTGACGAACGCACTGAACCAAAAGTGCACCTTCAAGCTTATTTGTTCTCATCTGACGTTGGGGTGCCCTGGGGGAGTAAAGCCCCCCCTTAACCGCTGAAAAAATGGCAGATAAAAGTGTTAAAAAATTCATTTCATGAGACTGAAGAAAATTTGCAACTTTTGAAGGGCTTTATTAAAACTGCCAAGGCTTTTGGCTTTTATAACATATACGTACCAAATTGTCTAGATATAATAGATACATAAGGGACTATACCTCTGTACATTATGGTGTCAAATGGTTTTTTTTGTATTTTGTGGTATTGGCATGAGAATTCAGAATTGGTGTTAAAAAACTTCAAAGTTACATGATCGCCTAGTACGACTAACAGAAATATGTCGTATTTTAACTAAAAACACTCTAAAAATAAAACCGGTTAGACCTTTTTTAAATGGCGTTTCTGAGCAGTGTAGAAGCCACAAAAATTTACATACAATTTTCCAAAATCTCAAAAAATACACGAAAAATCCTGTTTTTGAGCCATAAAATGACCGTAAAAGGCAAAATCAATTTTAAACTAAGCTCTGTCTACATTTTCTGTGCCAAATTTGATTTTGTTCGATCAAGTATTTTTTGAAATATTGCAAAAACTTAGAAAGCGGAACTAGCACCTTAAGCGCCTACTAAGGCGTACTGTAAATTAGGAGGGGTGGGAATTAAACAAAACTTTGTCTTAAATTAATATAATTGAAACTATTACATACATGTGGGGAACTAAAGAAAGCGTCCACACTGTTTTTGAAACCTGTTTTTAAAATTTATAACTGAATTTAGACATGAATTTGATTAGATTTAAACAGACTAGAAGTAAACAGCTGTAATTAGATTACACTTTTAGTTAGACTAAATGATCATATGGCATTACAGTTAGTTAGGTCTATTTTACAACAATGGGCTGCGGTGGATTATTCTGACATGAAGGGCAGGAGCTGCAGAAAGTCCCGACAAGACAGCGGGTCCAAGCGGGGCTCTGAGTGGTTGAAGGGGGCAGAGCATACCATTCCACTTGACAAACTGCAGGTTCATCACTACAGGCGGCTGGTTGCCTTTACTCTGTCCTGCAAAAAGGGCAAAAGATTGTAGAAACAGGTTCAGCTGCTGTTAATGACAGTATAGTTAGCGACAGTATAGACACTGATAATGAGCATCGGCAATGGCATGATACTGGAGCCGAGGTGACAAGCAGAGGAAATGGACCAGTTGCAGGTAAAGGTTGAAACGGTGCTCGGTAACGAAGTCCGATTCCCTTGCGCGGAGTTGTGTAGCCTTTTACCGGCCCGTTCAGATGGTTGATAACGATAAAATTTTTTTCGCACCTGCTACATTTGACGCAAAGTTTGAAGGGGTTACTTGAGTTTGGTGTTTGACAAACTGGTGATGGATTTGGATTGGGATGGCCCACCTGAGGACACAATGGGTTCGGGGTTTAATCGATAAGCAGGATACTCTGCCCTTGGTTCTTGACGTATAGTGTCAGTTTGTTCCTTTTGTGTCTCACTGCAAGTTTCGTCGGTAGACATGGTACTGCTGTTGTCACCGGTCTTATCAGGGCTAGTAAGTTGTTCAGTAGATGTCTGCTCTTTCTCCTTTGTTTGAAAAGACTCAGCCACAACAGTTAGTGGCATAGAGTTAGCTACATTTATTTCAACAAAAGAAGGTGCAGGGTGTAAATGTGTGGAGAAAATTTATTTGGCCACTGCCAAGTATGCTTTCACAGCATTTTCATGGGTCCAACAGGGCATTTGTCACTTTAAATACAATAAATCATTGTACTCAAAACCAGAGTTTGTAAAACAACAGAACACAGGACGATAAAATTTGATATTTTGGCTAGATATATGATAAAATAATATGGGTTAGACCTTTTTTGATTGGTTTTTCTGAGTACCTTACCATCCACAAAAACCTATATACCATTTTCACGTACTAGCCGCGAAAGTTTGAATCATTCGCAGATTTTCTTGCGTAATGCTGCTTTCTTATTAATCCCTGTGCAAATTTTGATTATGTTTGAACAAGCATTTTTGGAATTACTGCAAAATCTTCAAAGATTAAACTACCACATTAACTACTGGGAGAGAATAGGTACTGTGTAAGGGACTACTGAGAGTTCTAGTAAGCTAAATTTTCTAATCCTCAAATGGCCATTGCGCAGAGCTGAAGTAAGTAAATAATTCAAAGACCATTAGAACTCGCACTGACCCCAGAAAACACAGACAACTACTTACTCTGGATCACGCACCTGTACGTTTGTAGAAAAAAATTTCTATTGCACTTATGCGTACATTGTCGCATTCCCAGTATTTAAACTAGGTTGACCAAGCCATGTACACCTCTGTCTTATCACATTCGCCAAAAACATGCATGCAAAAAATAAACACATTTTAATAGACAGTAAAAATAGAGGCTACGAGAATAAAACCCGGAGCCCTGACAATAATGTCGAGAACGCTCACTATGCTAGCCGTTAAGCTACTTGCCCAAATCTTTAAAAATAGATTATCCACAACTGTGACCTGAATTTGAACAAGAATTTGAGAAACTATCACATTGACCAAGGGTTAAGTAACGGAATTTTTAGTTGAACGAGACCACAGTATTTTTGTCAGCAAGTGACATTTCACGCACAATATTTTCCTGTTAAGACCTGTTCACACGAGGCAATTTTCGAACAACTTAGTTGAAGAGAAAATTGGTAGCCTCATCAGGTTTACAGGTGCAACTTTATTGGCGGCGGCAACTAGTTGCTGCAACATAGCCGCTCAAATAAAACAACAGCCAATCAGTTGCAGCCTGAATTAAAAACATAAAATCAAAATAAATACCGTCCAAATGTTGAAAAGCAGATTCCGAATTTATTTTATTCCATTTTTTACTTGACTTCGATGAAGGTTGCACTTTGTGTTGCCGTTAAAACAGCTACTGACGATAATAAAAAGTTATCTTACTTTATTGTTAGAAGATTTTGCTGGATTAAACCCAGAATTGATCGATGTTGTGCTCGAGCCGTTTTGACAACCTGTTGATTAAGCTGACACTGTAGTTACAGAAGCTAACTACAAATGCGTGAAACAATTTTCGCGGATTTGGTAGGCAAAGTTTTTGTACACATTGGACGCATAGATGCAATCATGTACAGGCTATAACTTTTTGTATATGCAATTAGCAAACTCCTTACTGTAATAGGTACTTAGTGTGAAATCAAGCGGTGAGCTTGAACAGGTCCGGGCAAAGAGGTGATCAGTCGCCTACCTGACTACAAGTTAGGGCAAGATGGAGACAAGACGCAACGGAAAGTAAACGGGTTTAAACGTGTAAAAAAGTAAGGACACATAACACACCTTGGACGCACCCTTTTTGAGACGTTCCGCCGGCATCGGCGGATCTTTCCCTTTGCGTTTGCCCTTGGTTCCTTGCCCCTTCTTTGCTTCCCTTCGAACCTGCGCATCGTTACGTATATGCGTACTGTAAAAATCAGAATTTGTCGTCGATTTTTGGCTCAGCTGTACCAGTTTTGAACTTTCCCCTTTTTGTGCTTTTTGCGTTTCTCTGGCTTTTCACGCTGTGCGTTTGCTTCCGAAATTTTGCAAATTTTCTACAATTCGTCAGAATTTTCATCTCTTAAAACTGCAAAACGCACTACAGTTGGAAATTCAGAATTTGAAATTGATTTTGAATTTGCTGAGAAACTTTTGCGAAACACCTTCGCAGGCGGCGTAGGTGAGTGTCTGGCCGCATGCCCAGATTTTTCACCTCTGTCGCCGTACTGCGATCCCCGCGCACTACGCAACCATAGTTTTTGACGCTGAAAACTTGATTGCGCAGCAAAATTGCGTGCATCCAGATCAGAATTTGAGAATTGTGGCTGACGGTAATTTTTACCGGAGCCGTACTGAGAATTTTCGCGCTGTCGACAGTCATTATATACGTACGTACGGTTTCGCGCACTTTTACCTGACCTGCCTGCGGAATTTTCGGTGAAAAATTTCCCGCTAGAATATGCACCCGGGCCCTGGAGCACACTCCAAGAGGCTCTGGTCGGTACCGGCGGCTGGTAACTGCTCCTGTGGATGTTTTGTGTGAGCCACCGCACGTACTGCTGCAATCCCTGTTGGAACTGTGGTAGCGCATTAGGTGGAGGGGGGTTCTCAACATTTGCACAGGAAAAATCTTGTGTTTGGGTGGGTGAACCGGGGTCAGTTTCAGAATTCGAATTAAACCAGCGAAAACTTTTCCATCGTTCGGCACTGCCGATATCAGAATTATATACAGTTAAATTTGAGATTGCACTAGAGTTAGACGACGAGTCTGAATTTGAGTCCACAGAAATTTTTAAATTGTTGGGACTTATTTGTGACAATCTATCGGCATCGACAGAGCGGCCACACCCAACAGTGCAATCTGAAATTTGGCTGGCAATATCACAAAACATTTCAGATGAAGTTTCTGAAAAACTGTCCACTGCGTTTTCAGCTTGGGGGAGATCAGGGACCTCCTCTCTCCCGCTTAGCGAAAATTTTTGTTGGAAGGTCCAGAGAATGGGGAGGGGTATGTCGGTCTACGGTCGTAGTGCTCCTCACGGCGGGTCTGGCCACGGCCGCGTTCTCCACAGAACCGACAATCAATATTACGTAAATCCCCTCGGTTTTGACCCCGTCCGCGGCCCCCTCGATTTAATTGCCCCATGAAGCAAATAGGTGGTAGGTAGAGCATGTGCTCCGGGCAAACATCAGCAAAATTAGAATAAGAGGGGTATGTAAAATGCAAATCTTCCCTCTCAAATTCGGGGACCGTGGACACTGAAAGCGCATCAAATTTTTGTTCAACTGTGACACCTGTTCACCCAAATTTTTCGTCACAGTGAAGTATTCGTTTAGCCGTGTGGCCAAACAGTCTGTGGGGGGTTTCGGCATAGTAGCAGGGGTTGCTCCTGTCGGAAAATCCGTTGACAACAACGGAGCGTTCCGAGATCCTGCTAATAAGGCCGAAGCGGTTGCCATTGTCCCCTCAGCAAGCAGTGAATCCTTATCCACTCCCGAAATAATATCCATGATTCGGGATAAATTTTCAATACCGCCCCCAGTCCAATTTTTAGCATCTGCCAAAACTGAGATGCATTTGGCCCGCAATTCCGGTTGGAGACCCTTTTTTCATCTGCTCTATAATTCTTTTGAAGCGCTCATTTTCGGGTTCCAACGGAAATGCTTTCACGGCCAGCAAATGCAAGTCAGTTATAAAAATGTGGGAGCGTTCACTCGGTAATTGATATCGGGAGAAGAATTAATCTGCCCACTGTTCCTTTGTTACCGGGAAAAGTTCGTAGAGGCAAAAATGAGAGATTTGAGCGCCTCGTAATCGTTGGGTAGCCCAATTTCTGCCAAGTGCAAGAAAACTGAGGCCGTAACCAGATTCAACAACAGAGAGTACCACAGATTTTCCGGAACTGATTTTATCTGGGCAATTGATTCAAAGTTTTTGACCCAATCTGTGATTTTCACCTTACTCTTTGAGCCTTCAAACGGCTTCAAATTATTTTTGAAACAAATCAAATAGTCACGACGAGCCATTGTTGAATCTGCCAAATTTGGGCTTATCTGCTGACCCAACGAACCGTTTCCAGTAGCAACTTGCGAAGACGACTTCGCGAAACAACTGCGAAAAATTTTCAATATTTTGACAATTTCCCCCGTCCTTCGACGAATTTTCGTCGAGATTATTAGCCATTTGAGAATGGGACAACTGAGAATTTTCCTTGTCCCTGTGCATAGCACAATTTTGACGTGGTTTACTCAAAGCAATTGATTCAGACTGAGCTGACGCAGAATTTCGACGCGGTGGGGAGGAAAACATTCATACAAATACAAACAAAATTCAAAATTTTGACACAGAAAAACCAACACAGGAAAACCGTTCACACATTGCAAATAGAATGAAAAAATAAAAAGAAAATTTTCACTGATCACTCATTGCTGGCAGCCTCGCCATGTGAAATCAAGCGGTGAGCTTGAACATGTCCGAGCAAAGAAGTAATCAGTCGCCTACCTGACTACGAGTTAGGGCAAGATGGAGACAAGACGCAACGGAAAGTAAACGGGTTTATTGGTGTAGAAATATACGGGGACAATGCATGTACGCAGAAAGACAACAGGGACAATATCGGGAACACAATGGGGACGCAGCCTGCCCACCCGACAGAAGAATGCAAACTGACTGGTCTGATCGTATATTGGATTATTAGCTACAGATGCCGAGGGACTCACACGGAAGTACACTAGCAAAATAGGTTGAGTGTGTTGCACTTGGTGATGCAACTTGAGTTATGTGTACCTCGTCATATTTGACACTTAGTACATACTTGTCAATGTAGATTGGATCCAATGTTTGCTAATTTTGAGTCAACGTTTCGGTTCTTTTTATTCCGCCTAGAGGCGGAATATTTGGAATCCTTTTGTAGCATAAGGAGTTTAGTCTTGGTGCTACGATTCACCATAAAGCCTATGCTCAGCATAGGGCTAATACAGGCAGCCTTGTTTCTGCCAATGGGGGCTTAAAATCGTAGAACTAACCTAAATTTAAAAACAAAATAAATTAATAGAACACTGTATGCGAAAAAAGCTTAAATACATAGATTTACAATGTTTTACTATGAAAAGTCTATTTTTTGGCGGAATTTTATTTTCTGCTCAAGCCCCCCTTGGTTGTCTGGGACTTGAAGGACAGCCGTTGAATATGCGCGCCAATTTTGTACGCATGCAAATTAGTCTAAAATTATGAACCAGCAGTGTTGTTGTGTACGTAAAAAAATCGGCCAACCGGTTTGCTTGCATTGGGTGGAGCATTCGCATGGTAATATGCAAATTAGTTTTTATTATTATCATGTTTGAATGA
The DNA here is from genome assembly GCA_030248245.1 of Trissonchulus sp. WLG1_4. Taxonomy (NCBI): domain Eukaryota; kingdom Metazoa; phylum Nematoda; class Enoplea; order Enoplida; family Ironidae; genus Trissonchulus; species Trissonchulus sp. WLG1_4. The sequence goes on from JASANF010000341.1 coordinate 71,453, forward strand.
TCATCATTAGTTCGTGGTCGTGTGCGGTGGTAGTTGACGGAGGTGGCAGGGTGAGGGAATGCAATAAAGTTTATTTCTGGCAGTTCTTGCGTTTGAGGGAATAGGCAGCAGTCTCGCATGCAGTTTGCCGTCCGCACGGTAGAGTGCACGGGCGTTGACATCCGAATCCTGCACAAGGATTAAGTTGACACCAAATTTTACTCGAATAATCGGTTTTCAAAACAAGTTGTTGTTTGAATATCAATAACTAGGCATTTTTGAATCCCTAACTTGAGTACGTTTGTTTTACGTTTTAGAGCAGTTTGAACAAACCAACGCAGTGGTTTAGATGAAGAAAAGTTGTAACCTTGAGACTCAGTCTAAAACGTTCTTTTAGAAAAAAATGCATAGAGCATCAATGAAATTTTTTTCGTGTACTTAATGCCATAACTCAGGTACCGGGGACCATTGGATAACACTCAAATCTGATAGACAGATATGAACAGATATACACAGATAGAACCCCTGTTTTTGGCAAAAGCAAACTGTTTCTACGTACTGTCTATGCCAAGGCGCCATCAGTGTTGGGCCGGTTTCTTCTCTATTACAAATTTCTCAGGAAGGGAAGTTCACACATATGTTCGAAGAGGGAAATATAATAATAAATAAAAGTCGGCTTAATAAAGAGACATAAAGGCATGTTCGTGTGTACATACGTACCTACATAGTAAACATATGCACGTGAACTTAGAGAGAGGGAGTGCTTTTCGCGCCACTGCGGCGGAATTTTCTCGTTTTAGAGGCCAACTTGTTTGTTTCATGCAGTAAGTATGTTTGACAGTCCACAACGAAGACCAGTTCTTGTACAATAAATCAATTTGTTCACCCTGCGAAAGTTCTGCCATTAACGACGCATATACACACAGTATACTCAATCAGCTGCGCGCAAGTAGGCAAGCGTCGTAGGCAACGTATTAAAAGTTTGAACGAGCATGCACTTGAAATTAAGAGACGTGAGCAACAGCCAATCAAAAGTCGAGTTTCTCCTAGCAAGTCGCCAGTCGCCCCAAGAAATCGTCAAAGCAATTGTAGCACCTTGTTTGCCACAATTTTTTAGTCCAGTCAAGTCAAGCCAAGCCAAACCCAATTTTCAATCCACGTTTGCTTTTACGTTTACTTTTCGAGCAACTTATTTAAAATCTGGTTAGCCGGGACAAATGTACGGCCCCAGAGTTCTCTCCTGTGAGCATGGCCATACTGGCACACTCTTTTGATGTGATATATTTGTGACCCGGACTGATAGAATTGCATTTAGCGCTCCGAAATTAACATATAATACAGGGTATTTTGAACCTTTTTTATGACGTATCTCATCAGGGTTTTGTTGACTATCGTTGCATAGCTGAGCCTCAGAGCCAAGATCTTAGAGCAAAAATTCAGTTGCTTGCATCAAAGTTACAAAATTGTGAATAAATATGTTGTGATTTTCATATAATAAATATAATACTAAATAATAATAAGAATTCACTAGTTAATTTACTAAAAAATATAACAACAAACAAACGGAACCCACTGAGTAAATTATACCTAACCGAACGAAAAGCAGCAGGGACATATGACGTATTGCTTTTAGTGGTCAACATTTGTTGGTCAGACTGTAGTTTAGGAATGGGTATAGGACTAATCGAGTTGAAATAAGTTAGCGGTATAGTCGAAGCTGTACTAACTGTATGTGGATACGATGAGGTTTTAGGAGTGACAGAGTTTTGCACTTACACGCACTGCATTATGCTTCGTAACTCATCCACAGTAGTCAGAAAAAGCCTTTGGGCCAAACCTGTTGTATTTTGAGTGTTTCAATTGAGCACTGATTTTACACTTGCTCTGTTTAGTTTCAGCAGACATGTGGACTAAAATGCTGGGGTCCTCGGCCACGCTTGCCCAACTACAGGGGCTTCCAGCTGAAGGTGAGCCATCAACCAAGAGTACATAACAGTGGCTCACTAGTGTGCTGCCAAGAGTCCATAACAGTGTCTCAGTATGATACCAAGAGTACATACATAACAGTGTCTCACTAGTGTGCTACCAAAAGGGCATAATAGTATGTACATATACTCATTCGTATTTATCAGTGATAAAGCTGAAATTACATACGGTTGCCACTTTCCGTCACCGCATAAACAAAAGCGATGCCTTGCCTAATCCGTTTAATCCCTCTAATCCCCTTGCCTAATCCATTTTATTCCTATGACTCCTTTCCTAATCCGTTTAATTCCTCTAATCCATATAACCCCTTTCCTAATCCGTTTAATCCATCTAATCTCTTGCCTATTCCGTTTAATCTGTTTAATTCCCTTGCCTAATTCGTTGAATCAATCTAATCCCCTTGTCTAATCCGCTTTATTCCTCTGATCCCTTTTCTAATCCGTTTAATTCCTCTAATACATCTAACCCCTTGCCTAATCCGTTTAATCCAGCCCTTGTCTAATCCCTTTTATCCCTTTAAGTTCATTTCCTAATTAGTTTAATATTAGTAATCCACTTTCCTAATCCAGTTAATCCATCTAATCCCTTGTCTAATCCGCTTAATTTGCGTACTTTCGTTGCCTAATCCGTTGAATCCCTCTGTTCCCCTCTTAATCGCTTGCCTAATCCTCATTGTTATTATAGGTCTTGTGTCGGCAGGCGGCCACAGTGCACTGAACGGTATCTCTAGCCCGAGCGCGGCGGCATTCACGAGCCTGCCCTCGGCCATGTCCGTGCAGCACAACGCCACCCCCGCCCCGGACCACGCCGCGCAGCAGCAGCAGCACATACACGCACAACCCAACCCGCTGGCACAATATTCGCGTATGTACCACACCCCATTACCATAAGTGTGTCGTAGTTTTGCCGGCTGAACGGACATATGACTAAAGTCTGACAAAAAAAGTCGCGCCACTTACTTATTTTAGTGGCATGATTCTGCGACTACATACTTGCTGTACTCTTGATAGCCAAAATCTATTCTTTTCGTAACGAAATCACATTTTTCGTTTTCTCAAGTGATGCAACTATGTTTTGTCAGACATTGGTGTAAATCGCCCCTAATAGTGTACACATCAATCAGTAACAGGATTATATCGTAAATTTGCCGGCTGATCGGACATACGGCTGTAAGTATGAATCAACCCTAATTTCGGTCATCTGCTGTGAAGATATATGAAGCGTTTAGGCTAATTTTTGTATGCGGTCTGGATGTCACTTCGACTACTTCGTGCCAAAAACTGGCTAATTTGGCACAGTAGAGTTCTTGAAATTGCTTACGGATAAAACGATAGGGACAAGGACAAGGACAAGCATGGACCGGGTTTTAGATAACCGTTTGTCCTTTTGTCCTTTTCAGCAACAGCCACAGCAAACGGAGAAGTGGCGCACTCACCAGCGGGATATGCCGCCACCACTGGGTTTCAGTACGCAGGAAGTAAGTGGCCCAGACAGGTCGAAATTCACTAAAAGTGTTTAACTTTAGACTGGGTCTAACACATTCTTGGGTATCTTAGAGTGGCTGATCAGAAAAGAAAAAGAAGATGCCCAAGTCCGAAACCTAAGCAGTAAAGCCTGTTTCACACGAGGTGGATTTTCAAGGGGACTTTCCCCATGGGGATCCCCAGGGGGATCCCCGTGGGAGTCCCCACGCGTCCCCACGGGGATCCCCGAGGGGACGCAAGGGGAACGAAGGGGATTTTGCTGGGGACGCGTGGGGACGCATGTGGATCCCCTCGGGGATCCCCATGGGGATCCCCTTGGGGAAAGCCGTTCACACGAGGCAGATTCTCGCGGGGATTCTTGCGTGGAATTTTAAACGGCCTCCCAGTACGTATGTAGTATAGTTGTGGTGGTTGTATATTGATTTTTGGACTATCCTAGTATCTTTGCAGAGTATTATTTATCCATATGTTGAAATATATGTTATATGCAAATTAATTAATTACTTATATTTATTATTTTATATTAAATTTTAACACAAAGCCATATCTACGCGGTATATGAGAACACTAACGTCTACTATATGTTCAAAAACAGCTATAAAAGGCCTGAAAACGTTTAATAACAGAATATGCAAGCATCGTGTGAAATTATATGACTCACGTGACTTTATTTGATTGGCCACTGCAAGTGGATCCCCTTGAAAAAACGCTCGGAGAGCGATAAGCAAAATTCCCCATGGGGACCCCCAGGGGGATCCCCCTGGGGATCCCCTTGCGTCCCCACGCGTCCCCATGCGTCCCCAAGGGGATCCCCCTGGGAATCCCCCTGCGTTCCCACGCGTCTCCTTGTGTCCCCAAGGGGATCCCCATGGGGATCCCCTTGGGGACGGGTGGGGACGCAAGGGGATCCCCTTGGGGATCCCCCCGGGGATCCCCTTGAAAATCCACCTCGTGTGAAACAGGC